>MIEF01007082.1:0-219183 GCA_001870725.1 Taenia solium | reverse complement strand
CTTTCGAGCGTCGTCCCCGACGCTCCCCATGGTCAGCCTCCCGTGTCAGCCATCACAACGTAATCAGTGCTGCGAGAAGTACCCACGAGCTAACCGTGCAAGCCATCGAGATTCGAGCGAATGTCTTCTTGTAGTACCATCAATTCTGCGTAGCACTCGGTGCAGCAAATGCGCATATCTTAGTCCTTCTCTCCCACGATAATGTGGCCCAATGAAATATGGATGGACTTGGAATTCACGGCTAGTGTCGCTTCAGTTGTTAATAGCTTCCTTGCAGAACACGAGAAAGAGGGAGATGCCGAAGCTGGATGTCGATCTCAGCCCTTCTGTTACGAGATACCTGAGGTTCTCCCATCCATAGTACATGCACTTCTTTCACACAGCCAAAGTTTGCCAGAAGCGGCATGGAGCAGGATAAAATCTATCAAAGTCGGGTCCGCTTTCCGCTGCCACCAATGTAGCGTCTCGAGACTCCCTTTAAGGTAAAAGAAGGCATAGTATTGGGGCAGAATATATATTCTGGAAACAGAGGGCTTGGGGGCTGTTGGTACGGCCCAAAGGCCGTCCTACCGGCTAGTACAAGATGGCCACCCAAGTGACCGAAACCGGCAGTTCGAGCAAACAAAGTATTACAGGCGGGACCTACTTAAAAAGCCCCACACTTGAATTGATCTGTTACTTATTGACCGCCAGTGATGACCTGCTGTACATTGGGTGTCGGCTTGTAATTTTGTCGCAAATTCTTTCTCACATTGCTCTTTCTTTAAAAGACCATGCCGGATTCTAGTAAGGCATTAACATAAGCGGCGAGGAGGGTTTCTAATGTCGCCGGTATCGGCACCAAATCGCATAGGTCTCAAGCGGCTCTTGCGATAACGCCAGTCAGAGCCGACACTGCATATTTCAAATTTACCACATTATAATGGATTCGACCAATTCAATTACTCATAGCATCGGGACCTTCCGAAACGAATCTCCTACCGCTGAGCTTCTTTCAAGAGTGTCCAAGCATGTTTGAACTTGACGCTCCATGAATCCATTTAGTGGAACCTGCATTTTATGAAACCAAAGGTAGCCCGTGTCCAAAACTCTAACAGTTCAACTCCCAAAATCACCTATACACCGTCTTCTAGGTACCCAACCCTGGTTTTCACATAAAGTTCCCTCCGGTAATAGAATCACTTTTGTAAAAGATCGTCTCAGTGTTTGACAACTGGTCACAATTGGCCCATACTCACTTATTCCAAATAATAACCTTTCAATAGCAATTAGTGGGTGTTCTCGCTCCTTTTTCACCTGATTCCACTCCACATTTGACCAAAATAGCAGAAGGAATTTCAACAGCACGGCGTGCATCCACAACCCCACCAATACTGGATCTTAATCTCTATGGTGAAAGCACTAAAGATTCGTCAAAATGCAGTTATTTAACAATAATCGTAGTCGCAATAGTAGTAGTGAAAGAGATAAGAGTAAGTCTGAACACGCACATAATCGAAGCATGGGAAGTGAAAGAAGGCGGGGAGAGAAACCACAAGGCTTTAATGGCGCCGGGCAAAGTAAGGGACCTGTCGGTCCGAGTAAGTGAGTTCGCATATAGAAAAAAAAAAAAGACGGCAGGAGCGGCAGACAATCGGCAAGAAAGAGAGGGCGAAAGAATGGAAAGAGGGAGGCAAGGCGGAGAGGGAGGCACCAGCGAGCTAGCTAGCCAAGCGGGCAGATGGACAAGCAGAGCAGGAGAGAGATTGAGAGGGAGAGAAGGTGAGAGATCAATTCATGTGGCGCTGTAGCTTTCCCATCTGCCCGCCTATCTGTCACCTCTCTTCCCTTCCCGCTCCAGTGACCGGCTTGCGTGCGTGCGTGCGTGTGTGTGTGTGGGAAAGAGAAGAGAAGCAAGGAGAGGGAGAGAGAGAGCATCTAGGAGGTGGGGTTTGAGCGCTAGGTTCGTGGGGTGAAGTTGCGTACTTCGTTGAAGATCATCTCTTTCCACTCCTCCACTGAGCGACTTTGGCTATCCACATCGGGGTCGTAACACCCAGGGGGTGGCTACAAGCGAGAGGGGAATGAAAAAGACACCAACCGAGCACCTACGGTCAGTACTCCCAAGAGGAATGCGATTCGAACGCCATGATGGTGGAATAAAGTCCCACTCATGCCACGCATACTACTAGCCTCTCAGTTCCTCTGTACGCTTACAATAAGACAGCTTCCAGAATCGCATGCAATAAAAGAAATTAAAGAAAGGGACCCAAGTAAAAGTGATGTAACCGAGTGGTGAAATACAATTTACGCCCATTCAGCTCTCCCCCACGCAGGTGACGCCGGCCCCTGGACACAGCATCTGTGCTACCAGCCTTCCACTCCCTTTGTACGGCAATAGTAAGGCCCGTTGCAGGCTCACATACCTTAAATACCTTCTGAACTAACTCAGAAGCCACAAATCACCGTAATATGGAGTGTCTTCCCCATAAATATGCATGCCTTTTGCACCGTGGTTAGAAAAAGGTGAAACACCTAAACAGCCTGCAAAAGAAAGCCGCAGTCTATCCAAAGGTCAAAAAAGTTCAACTCAATGTTGTGTCACACATTTGACTTCCAAGAAAATGGAGAATCAAATGCGGCAAACGTCTACTGTTACGGGGAGAGGTCAAGAGGGATAGAGAGGAGTAAAGGAGACAGTCTTTTGACTCCAAAGGGCACCAACCAAATCAACCAGCAGAACTTGGGCTTTTAAATACCACAGGTTTTAAGCATCACATCACAGTGGGACAACCTCCTGCCGACAGTCCACTAACCTCTAGACATATATGCTAAGGACGTGAACGCCAAGGCAGGGTTCGCTTCCAAAAGTGAAAGGAGAAAATGTCACTCCTAAAGAAGCTACGAAAAGCCCACCTCGTTGCTATTTCATTTTATCTCTATGACCTCACTAGCATTGGCGTGCTGTTAGATTAATCGAAACCCTAAATTATGCATAAAATGTGGAGTTTACTTAGTTAAAAGAAGGAATTTTAGTTTTAATTAGGAGGACCCTTCACCCTACATAGAACTCCCTCAAAGGATAGTAGCCTACGCGGTGGTACAGTGCCTCGTCATTGCCAATGCGACTGGTTGCCCCAACATCTCAAAAAAGTCCTTTTTCAGCGTGAATGCGTCTAGGACTGCTGAAAAGTGAGTCATGCAATTGAGAAAAATGAAGGATGGAGAGAGGGCAAATCTTTAACTAGCTATGAAAATAAATACCATCTCATGGTCGTATTTTGGCTAGCTGTCATCTCATCATGTTTCACCACAGAAGATGAGAGGTGGCATCAAGGCTGTCCGATAAGTTGAAAGCAGACCCCTTCAGTTCAAACACAATGAGCGAGAGCAAACAATCACTGAATTATGGTAGCCTCGTCGTGGGATTACCAAAACAGCAATTTATAACTCGAAAGTAGGTAAAAAGACCACCAGAGTCGTGTCACGAAAAATTGATGCAGTCATAACTGGTTTGTGATAACCAGTAGGCCGAGTTTAAAACAACAAGACAGATCGGTTCAATGTTTCAAAAGAATTTATAACTGTTGGCGTCATACTAGACCAGATGAAGTATCCAAGTTGGTGGTCGGGAGTGTTCGACTAAATGTGTAAGATCCACTACCATCTGGGGGATAAAATCACCCCCTCACCCCAGTCACAGTTCCGTGCATGATTACAGTGCTCTCAACTACCGTGATGCAGGTCAGTGACATGATCATACATTAACTATCCATTCCATCACGAAGAATTTACGTCACAATGTCTGCGCCTTTAGCCCTACCATGGCTATCTTATGCATTATTTAAGCGCGGTAGGGTAGCTCAAGCGTTTCACCAGCAAATCCATTTGGAGACTAGTTGATACATACCTCAGTACGCCTCATCAGAAAAAAAACGGTTCCAAAGATGTGAAAAGTAAGTTAAACCGAGTGCCAATGGATCTGAGAATAACGCCCCTCACCGATGGTCGGGATACAGCAGTGGGACTGGGCTGATAATCATATATATATTCCGCTAGATTATTGTCAATTTCTAACTTAGAGGGGTGACAATCGGACAATTCTACCATTTATCATTCGAAATTCGCCAGATGGTAAAGGAAAAAACTCAACCCTTTGAATGTTTCAAGTCGACAGAAAAACCATCTTTCTGCGCCTTTATGTCGCCGCATATTCACATTTCACAGGAGTGAAAGAATATATAGGGCTTTCATTGGTTGGAACACAACACCCATTGGGCAGTAGGGGTTGGAAGTTGAAGCAAACTTTTCATAGGGGCACCGGTTTGGCTGCATTCCTACAACCCTGCATTCAACGACAGAAATCTGGAGTCTTATCACCATCTGCCAATGTCAAGTGACATTTCGGATTTAAACTTATTTGAACTAAAAGACTCATTCTGCGAACTACTCATAATTGACTTCAACTTCATCCCTAGGGGTTGACGGGATACATTAAACAAAGAGGCAAAGGAAGATGACACATCGGAAGACACTTGAAGATACCACAGAAACGCAAAATGCAGCTTTCGCTTGACACAAAGAGGAACAAGGGCCTAGATTAAAACTGATCTAATTTAGAAACAAAAAGACCTCAAACTCTTCGCCGTCTCCAACTCACCGAATGATCACAGTAAGTGAAATCAAGGTCGGGAAATTTCATTACAGAGCGAAGAGGGGACTTACCCCGTTGATTTCGGCATCGTCACTCCAGAGGCTAACATAGGGGTGTCTAAGCGCCTCGTCTACGGTAATTCGCTCCACCGGATCGATAACCAGCATGCGACTGAGGAGGTCCCGCGCCATGGCCGGGTTGAGGTCGGCGTGCCTCTGTGTGAAGAAAAAGCATTTATAATGATGCCAACAACCGCCCACAAGTGAGTACAAACTAAACAACTGCGAGAATGAGGGAAGATTCACGTAAAGAGTGATTGATCGTGGTCGGGATCTTGTAACGCTCCAACATTGCGGTTTGCAGGACCAGAAAGAGGAGGAGGGGGAGGATTATCACGTACTAAGTGACCCAGTTCGCCAGAACTTTAGTCTATCAAGCTCGGTAAGGCGAAAAAAGATTTCAAACTATGGCAGGACTTAAAGCTTTGGTAAGTCATGCAGTTAATTTGAGGCCACTTTCAAAAAGACCAGAGATAAGCGATTAACAAAAAATCATCTGAAAAGCCTAAACTTGGATATGACGTGATATTTTGGGATTGAGATTTGCTCAAATTAGTAAAAAAAAGTGTGTTTGAGATAAGTGCAGCCCAAATTTTGCTTTAAAGTAGCAATACGTTTTAATGGTAATAATTTTACTAAACGATGAGCCAGACCAAAAAACCGAGTGGATGAGGGCGAAATACAACATCTCACTTTCAGGGTCTTAGCTCTTGGTTGGGAACATCCATGGGTAAAGCTGCAAGGAGGCCTGGAAATAAAGAGAACATAAAACACTGATGCTAATCATTTAAATATCTCTTTTTAATGTAGTAACATTTTCCAGTTGAAAAGTCTACCCCAGCTGACAAAAATAAAAAGGTGGATTAAGCATTGTCTGAGAACACATTGGAGGACGGGAAAAGGAGGATGATGACAGGCGGTGGGACCTGTCTGGGTTTAGCACTTTGTGGACGAACGAACAGGCAGATGAAGAAGTACACGCTGCCAAACAGTGTGGGAATTTCGACGGGAAAATGGCGAATAACTGGTTAATTTGTGAAAAAACCAGCACCGATGAAAGGAAGCACAGTGAGGGTTAGAGTTACATAGCACTAGAGTGAAATGACAATGCTGGAGTTTTCAACATTGGTATTGCGTCAAGGGAGCAACCAACACCCAAAGTTTCGATTCTCCAAATTCGATAAGCTATGCGTTAAAAATTATCGCCATAGGAGGGACTTTTCAAAGAACGGTGCATTAAATTAACAGACATGTAATTTAAACAAGGCATGGACTTGACACGAGTCAAAGGGTACAGCTAGCTTCCTTTTCCAAGTGGTGTCGAAGGGAGATCGGGACAGGGTATTTATAAAATTCACAAAGCCAATTCGAGTAGGGAGTCAAAGACCCGCCGAAATGGGTCCAGAGAATATATCAACAAGCAAAACGATGCGTGGAGACAACAGAGTCACCCTTAATCAAGACGACATTGAACAAGGTACTACTTGAAAGATTTTCAAGAGCAAACAAACGACGGGCGAAATGAAGTCAAAGTGGAGTAGGAAAGGGTTCTGCTATTTGAGTTTAATGGAGGGGTGTTTTTCGAAAATAGAGACAAAGATGAGGATGGAAGAGACAGAGACATACCCGGCTGGGTTCGGGGAAGACATCGTCGGGGAACAAGGTCTCAAAGGAGCGTCGGGGCACGTGGGGTCGGGAGAGGACGTAGTTACGCACATCGCGATCCAGACGGTCAATGAATTCGCGAGAGGGCGTGCCCAATTCTGCAGTGATCTTGCTCCACTGGTCGATGTGGTCGGTACCTGGGAAGAAGGTGCGCTCTAACACCATCTCCGCGAAGATGCACCCCACCGACCAGATGTCGACGTTCGCAGTGTAGCCCATGCCCAGGATCACCTCCGGAGCACGATAATAGCTGCCGAGAGCAAAGATAATAATACGACTGCATCAGATTCTTCTACCTCCAGCATCCTGGGATCCAGCTAGGAGTGACGGCCTCGTAATACCTAGATAATAAACTTATCTACCTACTAGCGTTTTGGAGAGAACTCGAAGGCTACCCTAATAGCAACGATAAGTAGATATACTTTCAATAAGCGCATCCCACTTTTCGCATTTCGCAGCGTCATAGGAGAAAAACATCTGCTCCAGGTTCCCCATTCTACAAAGAGGAGTGATGGGGCTGCATCTAACCTTGACAACTACTTCAATCTCTGGACTTGAGTGGTACCCAGAAATGTTTCGAAACCAGGTAAGAGTAAATTAAAGACGCCTCCAGAATACTGCTAACACTTGTTGCGAGCACATTCATGGTCGAGATTTGAGGACATGATATACATCCTTATAAACATTTTGAGCAAGCTCGCTGATTGGCATACTGATTGTTTGACGTAAAACATTGCCTAGCTTTCAACACTAATTACTTACTTTCACACCCTATCTATCTATGGCACACAGTCATGGCATAGGACTTTGTCAACAGGAGACAAGTTCCAAAACGATGTTTTCAACCAACGCTCGTTTGTTGAATTCATGTAGAACCCACTTTAATCTGTTAACCTTTGAAAGGTAGAACGCGAGTGAATAAAGGAGGGAGACGACATGACTACTTTAAGGCTCACTTACTTCCCCATTAGTAGCATACTTTTAATAATCAGAACTCGATGGGATGCATGCGATGGTGGTACTACTTAAAATATCACTTTAAAAGAGGGAACATTTACCGAGTGACCACATAGGGCGTCATCATAAAGTTCTCGGTGCCGGAGCGCGCGAGACCGAAGTCAAGGATCTTGAGGGTGCAATCATGCTTCACCGCAATGTTGTTGGGCTTGAGATCGCGATGAATGATGCCCGCCACGTGGAGGTGCTTTAGGCCACAGAGAATTTGATACAACAGAAAGGAGAAGCGCTCATGGTCCAACTCCATGTGGATCACCTGCAATGCCAGTTAAAAAAGAGAATAAGTATCCGATGTTATTTGCACCACACAAAAGAGTTACGAGGAACCGCGTAAAATAAAACAAATATGACGGAAATTATCGAAAATGAGTTGTCTGAGGCAAGTAGCGATTTCATGTGAACATCAAATGTGTGATTTTATCCAAAGTTTGGCGATACTGATTGTAAACCCCCCCTCCCTCCCCGAAAGCCAAAAATTGGCATCAAAACATCGAGGATTGGTTGCCCAAATTGAAACCATTAGACAGCGTCGGGACGAGACCATTTTGATTTCTCAGGCTGTGCAACATTAATAATCATAAGTTCCAATCACTAGTACTACCACACTTGATCAAAGTAATGCTAGGAATCGGTCATTTTTTCCTCCAAACTTCATGCAGAATCTACATTATTCAATTTGTTTGAGTCATGTAGAGAATTTTCACAGAAATGTCTGCATTTCAAATCCAATTCGAGCTACCAGTCATCCTACCATATGATGATGCCAAAATGCCAGTACTGAAAGGAAAAGTATCATAACGACATTCGCAACGGTCAGTAAATGTGGCGCTCAGAAGGCATGTTGAAAATGCTGCCCACGGGCACAAAAACGGCAATGGATGCCTAAGGCGGAACATACTTATTAAAAGTCGGCTTTCATTCTCTAAGCCAATCCACAAATATATTTCATTAATAAAATTTCTGAGGAAACCTACTATCAATGAAAATAATCGTGCATAAGATGCATGTGGAGCTAAGCAAGATGGAAAGCTTGTGTCAATTTTCGTCAAAAAAGTCCAGCACATGTATTCCCTTTAGTTATCGTGTTATCATGCTGAAGTATTCGGAACCATTGCTACTAGCACTGTGCCATGAAATTGAAGCCAATTTTATGGAATAACTGCTAGATTCGGTATTACAGGCACAGTTGTCAAAGTTATGCATCACACAGTGGCATTTCCTTTTTTTACTTCGGTGTGCTTGCTCGAGTTCATAAACGATGCAGAAAACAAGACGCCAATAAAATTCCTCAAGACGCCTCGACAGCGTTTTGTGGAAACAATCCCAGATCATAAGTGGAATTCTCAGAAAGCAACTCAAATCGCATGCTTCATCGAATGATCTCCGACCCCTGCAAAGTATAGTGGCTTTGTTTGCCTAATTTCACAACTACACTGGGTTTGCCTCGAATTCGCTTAAATTGGAGGAATACAACGTCAAGTAATGGGGAACGAATGTTCAAATTTCGTTAAGTCTGAAGCGCGTTTGGCTGTTTTGGAGCCGGAATAATCAGCCGAATTTCGAGTTTCGGAAAGAAAGAACAGAGTAAGGCAACGAAACCTGGTAAAATCGCCCATCGTAGATCCACTATGAACTCCAAGGCATCCCAGCGAATTGCCGAGCCCTATTTCAAAGAGGAAAGTTAACAAGTGTATTTAGACTGGGTGGACACGTTAAGGATGAGGCATCAACGCGAAACTTTGTCAGGCACTTCAAATTAAAAACATCCATGATGACAAAATGAAGTCCGCAAGAAGCACCGCAAAATATAAACACTTCCGTTGTTAGACTAATTGGATGCTATACCCCCAAACAGTCAACAGAAACCGAGAGCAAGCTTTTCTCATGGTTGTCCAAGGTGCCAATAAACGGATAAAGCCTAAGTCCATCTACGTGGTGACAATCAAAACCACAAAGCTGCACCACGCCATTTAGGACGCATGGTATGAAATAAATTAAAGAGGAGTGGATGTTATTCCCTCAAATAAAGACCACCAAAAAATAAAGGAATGTTGCTCCAAAGACACCTAAGAGATATTTTCTCTAGAAACTCGAAGGGCAAACAAAATTTTGCTCAGATATCCAACAATGAGAGGATCTTCCAAGTTCAAAAAAGATTATTCAGGGGCGTGTAATTTCCCATTTTGCACGGGAAGGCAAGAGCAGGTGTCAAGTTTGTGACTCAGTAGCGCACACTTAAGGCATCCATGATGACACGTCATGATAAATAGGCATCATCTCACTTTTTTTACACTCGCTACGCGTTTCGCAGTCAATATGACTCACACTGCTGTCAATGGTGTCTGTGATAGTTGCTACTGCTCCCACCACTGCAGCCATGAGCAGACGCGAGGAAAATGAAGTGCGAAAGAGGGAGAAGGGAACTTATTCTTTACTTTCTCACACACACGGTGGGGCAGCTAAACACACACACCCTTCACTTTGATCACTGGCAAACGCCAAAACATTACATACATACAAGCACACGAACATGTCTACGCAAACAACAATACAGTGAAAGATCGACGCAGTGATGCAACATGAAAGGCTTGTAGCAATGTAACTCCGAAGCGAGCTAAAGGAAGGCCCTTCAATGCCTTATTTTAGATTGAGAGGTATGGGAAATTAAGCAAGATTTGAGTTACTAACGGGAAATATAAGCAAATTTAGGTACAATATCCGATAAAAACAAATTGGTAGTTCACAAGATTACCAGAGGAAACAATACATGCCACAGATTTAGTCCCTTGCAAAAAGTTACGTGCATATCTTAAAATGTGTCTTAAAAAAGAAACATGTAGAAGACGGTACAGAGCATCAGTGCTGAAGTGCAAAATGGGTTGCCTAAACCAGAAAGGGTGAATCTTTGGAAACACGAGGACAGACTCACGTGAGACAGACTAGCATCCATAAGTTCCATAACCAGGTAGACATCCTGAAATTCGTCCAGAGTCGACTGAGGACTGAAGGCATCGAGGAGGGATATGATCTATGAAGAAACAAAATTAAACAAAAAGAAAACGTGTTCTAGTAAGTACGCTCAGCATTCAGCTACCTTAAATAGCATCGAGGGCACAAATTAGCAGAAACTTAATAATAAGCGGAGGCGCCAACTGTTTCATAATTAGAAGCATGCACCACGACGTGAGAGCATGTGAACAAGGTCCTACTCAGCATAAAAGAAACCAAGGAAGTCAAGTGGGGCACTGACGTAAGACAGAGACCTAAGAACAGGGGAAAGCTCAGAAAAACAAAACATCCTTGCAGCAAGCAGAGGATACTTCTCGAACATTCCAAGAGTCCCAACAACGGCAAAAATAGGCCTTGAGACCATTTCAACTGTGGATCCAGAATAAGTGCATAAAAACCGGAGAAATTGAATAAGACTAGGAATAAAACAGTGGTACTTACATTTCTATGATTAACGAGTTTCATAAGGACGATTTCACGGTATGCACGCTTTGCATGGGTCACATTTTGGAATGGATGCGTCAACTTCTTAATCGCAACTTTGCGTTGAGAAACCGAGTCGAAAGCAGAGCTACATTAGGAATCAACGAAGGAAACGGTGAGTTCATACTTACATTTAACAGAATCCAATGAATGACAAAAAAGCATTACAATAAACCAAAGCTAAAACCGCAAGACGGCTAAGAATGTGGCAGAAGAGGATAACCGTCTGTATGATTGCCAAACAATGCTATACAAATAATAACCATAAGTAAAGTAATTCGATCAGTCGCCCAAGAAGTTGGCCTGTCAGCGAATTCGAGAAAACTTTTAAGCTTACACAACATAACCCTGAGCACCTGTTCCAATAGGTCGCAGTCCAGAATAACGATCAGGGATAACAAATTGCGATTCTCCTACAGTTTCAACGTGAAAGTTCGGTGGAATTTGAGGAATGGAAGCGGAGTATTCGGCAGGATTATCTGTAACCGGCATCATAAACCGACTATAGAAAATAAAATAAATCTTATTCCCAGCAGCCAACCAACACGAATTGCACGAGACCGCCGGAAAAATGACCAAGCAAAACAAGTGCAGGCGAATAGTTGAGTGCCAAAATCCAAAGCAGTCCATAGGTAATATGACCAGTTAAGGTAAGGTCTCCGCATTCCGAAACAATTCTGAAACTGCTTTGTTATGAAATTAAGGTTTTGCTGCGTAAAAGGTTAAAACCCTTAAATAAGGATGACATTAACGAGAAGTTCAATACTTCGGGCCATAGTTTGTAGTTATTTGAGTTCGTGTTGCCAAAGCTAGTTGTGCTAAATACTCTAGCTTCGGCATAACTAGCAATGCTTTATAGGCTATAAAAACTCTAGTTTTTGAATGTAATACAGATTCTTAACGCTGGTGCCAAAACTCTTCTGTGTTAGTGCTCATAGCGTTTAATTACGTTCAATATTCAATTACCTGCTAGCTATCATGCAATCATTTACCTTCTTCGTCCGCCGAACTGTGAAAAATAACATCTCTTTTCTTTTACAGCGTAGCATTTGAAGCTACGGTAACTTAGCTAAAAAATTTGCCAACTTTTCTTGTTGCGAAAACCAGTGCCATTTTATGGTACCTCTTTCATCTGAACAATTTAAAGAATATTAGAAGCAATGCAATAGTATTTCAAGTTTTCCCTAAGATTGTTTTTTAAAAAGCTATGCTGGTTGTCCGGGTGGCCTTGTTTATAGCTTTCCTCTGTTTTCGTAGTGGCCTTAGAGCCTCACTCAACTACTCTTTTTCTTCACTCTCTGAAAAAACAGTTGATGCTCTGAACGCTACTTGCGATCCAGCGATATTTGCTGTTGCATTGTCGTGGTAGTAAGAGAACGCCATGCTTAACATCAGTTTTCTCCATCCCGTCGACTTCATCGCGCTTGAGTCCTCATCTCCTTTGTGGGCTGCACTAGAGGCGTAGGCAAATGTGCTTTCAGCTCTGATAAACAAAATTGGTTCGCGATAATGTCTGCTAGCATAGAGCAATAGCCACCTTGTAGAGACGAAAAGAAGCGGGCAGGGCCAAAATACACAAACTAAATTATGTGTTACTTAAAATATTAAAGTAAAAGCATCTACTTAAAAGGCAAAATCTTGGATTTTGTGGCGTTGATACTGTGGTGCTCAGCCATTGCGCCAACATTGGGTAGCTTAATCTCTGAACTTACTTGTTAAGTACGGTTAAGTCTGCTTTTAAACAATTTTTCGATTGCTACCAATGCATTATTTTTCTGCATATGTTAAATTCTACCATCATAACGGAAACGATTGAAGACTAAGGGAAAGGTAATTCAGGAGTTTTCGTCGGGCAGCTAAGGATGGCACCTTAATGGATTTTTTGCATGGGACCAATTTGGTTTTAAAATACCATGTTATTTGTTTGAACCTATTGCGTTAGGTAAATAGTGTTTGCTGCGGCGTTGAATTCTGTGCATGCGATGATAGCTAAAACATTGTTGAAAGTCAAAACTGGAACCGATGATTTTGTGCTCAATGATTATTTACCAGCACTTTCGGAACTTGGCCATGTGGAACCTCACCCTGAGCTGCCCAGAGGGAGGACCGTTTTTAATGCACCCAAAAAGGTGACACTATATACCTTTATGATATGTATATATGTAAGCATGCAGTTTAAATTCCCGTGAATTTGCATTTTATGGATGAATTCGTGTGAATCATACCTTTCAAATATGGGTCACCTCGTCTCACTTTGACGATAACTTAATCTCGCATTTCACGGGCTGATAGGCCGTTTTATTGCTGATTTGCTTCTCGGTTTACCACCCAGAATGGCTTTTCATTTAAGCTTCATGGGTCCTGCTGCGAGCACTTGTAACCTTAGCTGGATGATTTTCGTTTTGGCAATGGAATTCATATGCGTTTTTCTGAAAAGGCTTGCCGTAACCTGGGTCTTGGTGTCATTTCTATGCGCTTTCCACGCCTGCATTCGGTGCATGGGATTTTTGCACATGTTAAAGGGCTAGTGACATTTTGGGCGAATCTGAATCAACAAATCTTACTACGACCTGTAGTTCCACGAAACGGTACACGTCTATGACGCCATCGACCCAAAGAAAATTGCAATATTCAATCCAAAACTGCGTCGTGACGATAGACGGCACGACAGGCTAGTCGGACTAAATACTGCCGAGGAGGTTAGTTCGCATCAAAACCTTAAACAATTCTCATATAACTCAGCTCACTCTTCTACCTCCCTCCCCTAATACCACCTTAGGAGGACGCTAAGCCAGTTCCGTCAAGAGTTTCGTCAGATATTGGGCACTACTTGAAGAGGCAATGCGATCCACAGGACCGATCTCATGTCCGCATCCGATTGGTAGAAACTCAGTTCTTCCGATGCAATGGGGTCGACTTCAAGAACCTCATGGCAGATCAGGATCACTAGAGTGGATCGCTCCTCTCATATTTGAGTGCGATTTTGGTAGTGAGCACTTTAATGATTATTCGTATAAAGAAACATCCTTTGTGCCAACTTGAAGCAACAATGAGGTATCGTGGACGCAAAAGAACTTTGACGCCTTGACATATCTCAAAATATCATTTCGATCAGTTTAAGGTGAAGTAATAAAGTGTATATATGTGAAAATTTTGATTTGATTGTTAATCGGACAACGATGTATTCTATGGTTTTGTTTGCAACGTAAACTTTAGTTGGTGAAAAATCAGTCTAAAGGTAGCTAAATCTACAAAAGCCGATTTTCACCTACATTTTATCCCCTTAACTGGTCAATTTTGACGTCCTTTCACTAGCGGAATTCGATATCATTTAGTGTTAACTTGGTTAAAGCTATTGAAACAGTCCTGTTGGCTGTGTTTAAGACAACAAAGCAGGTGCCGGATACTCTTGGTCCAAGAATAGTCAGTAATCTAGTTTGGAATGCCAAAATTTTGAATTGTGCGTTTTCTTTGTGAGTTAAGACGACCAAATCTCTTCCCAATGTGTTAATGGTAGTCGACCTGAGTTGTGGTGGGTTCTCCCCTTTCTCGAATATTGTCCACGTCGAAAGGCACCATTTCCATTCTTAACATTCAAGAAAGGGTGGGTCACTTTCCTGTTTCATATGTTTTAATGAGTCCACTTCCATTACATGGTTAGGCTTAAATTCGAGCTCACGTACGCCAGACATATTTGGCCTTTTGTGTGCGCTGAATAAACCTGGTCTATTGTAATTCCTCACTCTTCACTCGCGAGTTAAACACTAGAATGCTAAAAATGACACGAAGGTTAGAAGAAATGTCAAAAATCTCGTTTTATTCAAGAAATATCTGCAAAGCTGTGATTGCTTAGCTGAAATCACTCTCATTTGAAGTGTTTGCGGACACTTAGTTATGCACTAACGTTTCACAGCGACATTATTAACAAATGAACTTGATTTAATCTTAAAATGTTCCTAAATTTTGTGTAAGCGCTTACCAATCCTCTAGCGACTTCTTTATTCGTGTGTAGGCTGGAATAAGAGAGAGCAGAAATTAGTCAACCGTAGATTTTGGTCCCTCCAAAAAATTTACAGAATACCTGTTAAAAACATAGGAAAAGTTGTTTTGTTGTGGTCGTTTATTTCGCACAAATCTTTTTTTGCCACGCAGTTGTAGGTATGAGGAAATGCAGCGGTTAAAGATGCCTGCAAATTTTGGCGTCACACAATCAATTAAATTGGGTTCCAACAAACACGTAGCTAATTCTTTTTGTCGATAATGTCCCTTGCATTCTTGAGGACACGATCAGGTCTTTAATTAATATTATTTTGATGTGGCACAATCTTCACAACCAATTGCCCTCCGTACATGACATTAACAAATGAAAATCGCAACAGGGGAATATAAATCAAGTGTCGTCGTTATCCACATCTTGGTGTGTCATGTTAATGGCAAGTTCCAGAAAACATATCCAAAATCAAAAGAAGGCTCTCTCGGTGGTACTAGAGAAACAGGTGGCGCTAGTACATTAGAGGGGGCACGTTTGTTGACACTGGGGCACCAGAAAACCCAGATCACCGCCAAGCGATTCGAAGGTGCAAGTGATCGCTCATTCACCTTTTCCTTGACTCACTCGACGAAGCAGTTCTTGCTGTTTTAATTAAACAATTTTTCCCGCCACTGCTTGAAATGCATTCGCGCCACTGTCAGCCCTCAACTTTTGTGCCAGAGTTGTCAAACAACTCGATAATTGTGGCAGTTTTTTAGAAAAGAAACTGGTCTTGCTTAAATATTGGTGTAAAAGCTTGACTTCCAAGCATAGGGTGTTAAAGTAATGCATCTAGAATTTCCGGTCCGTCAGAAGATGTTTATGTTGAAGGGGAAAAGTGGGCGATGAAATTGCTCTTGGAATAAGGTTCATGAAAGTGAAAGTAAAGGCGTACAACATCAAGGGCTGAAAGGGGAAAAGGCAGGTAAGTAAGAAGATAGGTGGATAGATGGTTGTAAAGCGGATGGATAGGCAGAGAAATGACTAGATTGATAAATGGACAGGTGGGGAAAGGGTGCGTGATGGATGGATGAATGAATGAATGAATGGGTAAACGGACTATGGAAGGATGGATACTGAATTGATGGCTAGATAGGGGGTAAATGGGTGCCGGATGGATAGATCGAGGGCGATCAGAAAGATGGATGGATAGACAGAATAACAGATGGATGGTAGAATACGGGATGGCCATGGAATTGATCGATTGATGGATAAATAGATGGGTGGATGTGTGCATAGAAAGGGACATATCGGAAGACGCTCTAACATCAGGAAAAGCTCAAATCGATTTCGCAAGCGAGTTGAAGGTTTAGAAGCCACAGGCTTAAGTGATCGCACACATAGGCCGAAGAACGGATGGATAAATGAAGACAGATAGATGAGTAGACAGACGGATGTGTAGCTAATAGGTGGATGATTGGGTGAATTGGTGGTACTGGAATGAGCGGATACAAAATGGAGGGATCAGTTGCCGAATATAAATAGGGATGTATGGATGAATGGCCAAATGGATGATGAATTGATGGAAGGATGGATAGATGAATACGATTTGGAGAAACCAATGAATTAATTAATTAATGGATAGAGAGATACCAAATAAAAAGGAAAATAGATCTGGAGTGGAAGGAAGAATAGATAGCTGGATGGATGTATACTGAGTGAATGGATGGACGAAAGGACACGGACCTTCTCACACTAAAAAACTCATGTCAATTTCACAACAGATATGGTGGTTCCGAAAGCCACAAATTTCAGCCACTGCGCACTTTATCTTGTCTCTAATCCATTTTCTGAAACATCTTCCATTGTCGCACGAAAAATTTGTTGCTACCGCTTGGAATGCTGCATTTATAACTGTTTTCTCTCGAATTTTTTTGCGATATTTGTTAAACATCTCACTGACTACGCTGCTTTTTAGAAATTCCTTTCGAGAAGTTATTAAATTGTAAGTAAAGAGGTACATCCAGAAAAGTTCAGGAAGGAAGAGAGGCGGGTCAATAAGAGGATGGATTGGTGGATACAGGAGGAATGGATATTGGATACATGAATGGTTTGACAGGTGGATGCAATTGATAAAATGATTGAGTAAATGGATGATGAGTTGATGGGTGGATGGATACTGAACGAATGGACGAGTAAATGATGAATGAAGGGATGGATGGATACTGGGTGGATAGATGAAAATGCGGTGGGATGCTGGATAAAATTGATAGAAGAATAGAGAATGGATAGAGGCTTGATGGAATGATGGATGGGTAGATACTGGATAAATAAACAGCTGGATGAATGGGCAATTATATGGATGGATGAATAGGTAGAGAGATGAAAGGAAGCCTAGGCTGACCGTTAGACAAATGGGGTATAATAAACACAAATATTGAAGTCATTGGTGGTTGGTGGATAACGGATGAATTAATGAATAGGGAGTTTTAAAAGAACTCACATCTCTCCTGTACGTAGGTACGCACACGCCCAATTATGTTAGCACGTCGACTGACCCGACCGAAGGTGAGATCATTTTGAAAAGCGCCCATTCGAGCCATTTTCTCCTGCTCGCAGTGAGCCCGTCCACCATCCCCAATACTGTCGGCAATGAAGTATCCTGGAAATGACTGCTCATCAAAGGGATGGGCAGAGCGCACATCTTTTCCGATGCGTTTCCACTCCGTCGATGACAAGTCATTCGGGCGACACTGCGGTCGACACTTCTCCGTAGCCTCATCCGATAGGTGTGTACTGTGAAGAAGGAAAGCACAAAACTTGGAAAGAAACTAAGCTCTTTCCCTCCGCCGACTCCTTCATTTACCACTCACAAAGGAGAAGAAGTGTTTACTTGTACACAGTTAAAATATCACACCGTAGTGACATTCTATTTGACAACAAAGCAGGGACCTACTATTTCTGATCCTTAATAGTCTCATAGGCAGTCTCAACAATCTCCCTTGTCTTTTTGCTCGCCCGGCCAGTGTGCAGGTCAATCATCACCTCGACCAGATCACGCGTATTCAACTGCATTCTCAGCTTTTTCAAAATCAAATTTGTCCTTAATTCATTTGTAATGAAGCGGTGGTTCGCTTCCGCATGAGAAACTTCTGGTCGTGGCGATTTCTTTAACTGTCTTTCCACCACCGCCGAGTCCATTTCCTTGGATGCAATCATTGAGGGCCTTGGAAATCGAATAACTGCCTTTGCATCAGGAACTTCTTGCCATGAGATTCGATTTTTTGAAGGAGGAATAATATTTCTCCTACGCGTGGTTTCCTTCCGACTGATTCGATTGAACCAATGCGAGATTCTCTTTGGCAGGCCTTCTTCAACTGAAATTGCCGTTAAGGTATCACTAGTCATTGTCTTTGGAGGTCCAGCCACTCGTGCCACGTAACTCACTCTCTCATCCACATAGTGTTTGCGTGCCCTGACTGGCTTCAATGGTTGAATATTCTTTATTGTCACATCTATGGGTGTGATCGCTTCCACTTTCGGTACGTTGACCTCCTCAAATTTACTTTCATACAAGAACATATTTCGCCATCGCTTTTGCTGATCTGGCCAAAGAGGAGGCAGTTTTGTACGACTAGAAGGCGGAGGCGAAGGTGGAGGAGGTGAAAGAGGAGAGACGCTGTAGATACTTTCAATCTCTGTAAATTTATGTACAACCCGAGGCAGATGTTCACCCATCATTGTGGCCATTTTGAGTTTTAATGGGGGGAGATGCGCTGAAGGCAGCGTATGAGGCTGTTTTTGTGATACGCTTTCAACTGTTGGCCTTCTCTTTGCCAGCTTCTTTTTCTTCGTTCCTACAAGAGTCTTTGTTGAGATTCTCGATGCCGTTCTAAGCGACTCCTTAACACGAGCGGATTTTGGAATGGCAATTACGGACTCCCCACTTTCACGCGTTTGCAATTTTCTGGAAAACAAGAGAATTATGAATGAGTTTTGCAAGAACAACGGGATGATATACAAATGAAGTATGATTACTTCCATGCATGTTGTTCTTCCTCCTGCCTCAGTCTCGAGGTCTGGTCATAGGCCTTCCTCTTTGCCGTGGCAGACACATCCCCTAGTCGTTCATAGATAACAGAGAGCTGAAACAAAACCGAATCCATTATTCCCTTGTTGACTGGCGTTTTTAAGCTCATTAAAATGGCTCCACCCTTAGTCTTGTATTAAAACTAAACAAAGTGAAAAACGAATGCTTTAAACCTTCTTCATCCACAAATGTTTCCTTTGTATTTTATAAAAGCAAACTACTCTGACTTACTGTCTTTTTAGCTGCTTCTACAGCTGCCTGATGTCGTGCAAATTTCTCCCGTTGAACCTCCAGTTCCTTGTTCTTCTCCAGCAGTTTAACAACATCTTTCTTAAGGAAAGAAATTAATCAGATTATAGCACGGATGGTTCACAATCAGGAACTTATATGAAGTGAATCAAGCTAGTATCAGGATCTCGCCTAAATGCATATCCGTGGTTGAAGGAATTTAAATGATCCGTCTGTGATGCGGAAATGGATTTAGCTAGTCTTTTTGCACTAATTAAAAACCCATTTCATATGTCTGACAATAATAACAACAGTTTGAACTCCTGATGAGCTTTTCGAAATTGGTACTTAGGGCAAATGCTTTTGGGAATTCAAAGAGGGAAGACTTGAGGTTTCAATGCGTATTCAGGCACTATGTGCATAGTTAAGGGAAGTGCATACCTCGACATCCACAACGGGAGTTGATGGAAGGTCGGGAAAATCAAATGCCTAGAATAAAATTTTAAAGACTTTTATTTACTCTGAGTCTCATGTGACCACTGTAACCCATTACCTCGCTTTTCAGCTGTCAAGTTTATGACGGTCGACATTTCTTTTTAAAAAAGCAGTAAAATTCAGTTAAAATGTGTAAAACTGCAATCTGAAATCTTAAACCAAACCACTTAGCATTGGAAAATAGTAATAAGTTTTCCCACGAATATGACAGTTGACAAATGGAGTTATTGAGCTTGTGGTTTCCTTCTTTAACGAAAAGCAAATAGAAACTGGCAGCTTCTTATGACACCATCTGCGAAAATAATCCTTTTAGCTTACTGCAGTTCTGACTTAGATGTTATTAAAATGATATTTTGGATAGGGAAGCAAAAAGAGTAGCTATAGTCACTCCAACTCAATCGCCCTTTTAGCTCTCAGTTGATCTACCGACCAGGAGAGATGATTATTATCATTTGAATCTATGGGAAATCCTAGAAATGCAGAGGATGAGAACAAAGATAAGGCAGTGGATCCCTCTCTCCCCTCCCTTTTATGCGATTACGCGACTCAATGAGATCTTCGTCTGCGTCACTTTGGTTGTTTCTGATGCTTAAAAAAGAGACGATGACAATGAGCCCTTTTTAGTTAACATGTGGATAGTGGATAGGTCTTACGTGTAATTGTCTAACACAAAACACATAAGTAATTCAGATTGCAATCCTCACAACTAAATCCAATAAATAAGCAAAGTGCCTTAAGGATGGAATGAGTTTACCTTCGAGGTTAACGATGGATAGTAAATAGATAAGTAGAGGAAGAACATAGATCAGTCATTCAATTGATCTAAGAACGATGCAGCTGCATAAGATGCATAAAATGAAGTCCAGAGCAAGACGTTAATGACTTTTGCATGTGCTTTCCATCTGTTGTGAATGTGGGTGATGACCATTTGTTTAGTTTCTACCACAAAATTCCCTTCTATATTGGTGAAGATGTCTGAGCTTTCAGTATTATGACTCAAGTCCAACACAACCACCTTAAACTCAAAGAATCACATTTTTAGTGGCATGTAATCCTTCTATATTGAGGATGGAGGCTTCTTCTAATGCCCGGTAAATACTTGTAAATTATAACACAAATATTTGCGTAATGATTTCACTTGGTTAAAAGCACTAATACGATCATTCTAATTTTAGTCTAAAATGAACATCTGGGGTGCCAGGGGAAGGATTTTCTATTCCAAGGGCCATCGTTTTCCCTTAGCAGTTGTTGTAAAATCTTAAGCATTATTTTTAATAAAATTTTAAAAAATCTTAATCACAAATCACTAGTGAGGCTTAGTTTTGCAACATTTATTTGGCTGTGAACTCAAAGTTTTAAAGCGCATAGCCGAAAAGTTTGAATGAAATTAGGAAATATCACACCAACCGATAAGGAGTTCGTCCCTTCAGAAAGCATCGTCGAGCCAGGTGGGACAAGTAAAGGCTCTTCTAAAATCTGAAGTTGTGCAACTACAGTTGGCTTCCTCGATTATTTATCTATTAGTCGTAAATGGCAGAACTTAAAAGTGATTTGGTCCTGTGCTGACTAGAGCACCTAAAAGTTGCTTTAAATCATGCTTGTAGCTATTAGGCTCCTAATATATTTGGCTTTATAGCTTATTAAAGCGTAGAACAGTTTCAAAAGTCTGATGCAAACATTTTGCTTCATCTTAGTCGCTATGTAGATGGAGATCCACTCGCTATTTAGATCACCATGACTCTCGCTTCACAAATACCTACACAACACATGTTTGGAATTTAGTCTTAATTTTCAATCAAACTGAGGAAGTCTGTAGAGGCAAGCTCCATAGAGAAGTAAAAAAACACTTACGCTCTCTGGCGAAGTGTATAACTTCTTTATCCGAGGCTTCTTAGCTCCCTAAAAAATTTGACAAGCACAGTCACTGCCAGAGTTTCTAAGACAAACTGACTACCACTGGAACCCAGAATTCTAAATACCCCAATTGTTATACAAAATGTTTTTGTGTAAAATCCACTCCAAGACAAATATTTTTCCAAAATAGAGATTTGACTTTTGAGTGACCGGAGGACTCAGATTAAATGGCATATTTCTCTAAATACTTGCCCTTTCATAACAAACATATCAAATGATGGGCTGTAATTTATTTGCTTTTATATAACTTCATCATGATCTTGTCTAGATTACCGTGTGTGTGTCGGCAATCAGTGTACTCTCATCAGGCAGCGGGCAAACAGTTTTTGGCATCTCCTTCTGTTGATCCTGCAAGTAAAAGTATGTGAAGAGTAGCTCATAATTGTATCATAATAGTGGATGAATACACCCAACACCATTCGGGGCTATGCAAATAATAAGTGTCCTCTTAGCTTGGCGACTTTGAGTTATTCGCCTTATTACTGGTTCTCAAATTAAATTTTGGGTATTCAGACAGTACTACTTTATAAACAGCTAAGTTTGAAACCGGATCCGCAAAAATCAGGTGCAGAGGGTAAATCCGCAACAGTTCTAACAAATGTTTTAAGTAATTAAAGTGGTATTCCAACCAAAAATGGTTATATTGCATTATTGCTTTGGCTTCTGTACCGTTAAGATGAATGATTTACTCGGCCTGATTTCCTGGAAAGGAACACACACCAAAAACGGTAAATAAGAGTACTTAAATGAAGCAGTCCAATGAAAGACTCATGTGGAGGCAGCGTCGAATCTATCAACAAATACTTCGTAAGGTGAAGCGTAGTATTTCATCCTAACTCTTAACAAATTAGCTATTAACCAACCTAACCATTTTACTTTCCTCTGGCAATACTTCTGCCGATGGGAGTCCCATGGTGTGATCCACTTCCTGCAAAAGGGGATGTAAAAATGGGACAGGATTGGGCGCAGCATATGAAATGCAAGCAATACTTTGTTCTTCTATCTCCTCATTTTGGTTCGTGGAAGTGCGTCGCCAATGTATATTCTGCCAAAGTATTATGACTTCTTAATTTCTACTGCTGAATGATAAGTCATAATGTGACGGAAGAAAGACATTTTGAGCACATGGGAGGATTTGTAAAGCCTTCTATCAGAAGTTACAAAAAGGATACCTAATTTTAATTACTACCCTAGTCCCATGTCCTAAAGGCAAGCTACTAACAACCAAAGCGATAATAGCCATGGCTACGAACCATCTAAAGAAGTCCGCAAGAGATTTGTCTAAGGTGCAGATAAAAATGACAATTGGGGAAGCATGCGATACCTCCTTTACCTCTCTACAAGCTGGATAGGACCCAGATAGATAGAAAGGTAGGCAACGGCTAATATCACTGAAGTTGGAACAAACTGGCTTAAAGGAATTTTCGCGAGGCTTTTTCCCTGTTAAACTCTTTTCAATCTATCCCTTATTTAGTAACTCCACTTTTAAGCCAGTCTTCTTACAACTAGCAATGGGCATGCGAGATGTCCAGCACAAACCGCTTTTCCTTGCTGCAATTTTAAAAGGACAATACTTCGTAAAAGTAAAATTGTCATACAAAATCAGTGAAGTCATAGAAAAATATCTTTTAGCTGCTTCCAAATTTGTTTGCTGATGCAGGTGTTTCGTGGCTGTGTTTCTTAAAACATTAGCTATGCTGTGATGGTCCACAAGGAAAGTTGATCGAGAGGAGCATCGAAGATGCCGCTTAGAGGATGTGGAAACTTTGTAACACTTTGACAACTTGTTTAACTCTACGTTCTGGTTCTACGAGCACTGAATTGCATAAAAGGCACTATGCGTTCAGGTTACGCAAGTAGCTCTTTAGCTCTTCTGTACAGCAAAACACATTTTTTGTCAAGTATCACTGATTCATCCCCTCTTAGAAGTAACCTGGGAGTTGCGTATGGTCTCAGCGTCAAGTAGAACTGTGGATTCTGCTTACCTTTAGCACACTTGCATTTCTAACAAGTTTTTTATTAACATCAACCAAAAAAAGTAAAACGAATACGACTTAAGCCCGCGGTTTGCCATTTTCTACGAATCAAATTCGGATACAGATTTCCTATGCTATTCACCAGAATACTGCTTAGGTTTTACGTATAAAACGAGTAAATAATAATTACGAAGTGGATGTAATGAGAAGGCATTTAAATGTGCCATTACTTTACTTTCCTCTAGCCTTCGCTTGCTAGTTTCTATGGAAGAGATTTCCTCCTGTTGAACAAAAAAGACACATATTATGGAAAATGCTGATTTTTTAACATCATTAAAAATTGTTTTAGTGGAATTAGGAGTTTTCGGTTACAGGGCAAAGTTACCATAGTTTCACCACGGTCGATGGGAGTTTCCCTCAGACCCTCCTGAAATCCAATCAGTAATCATTTGATACTTGTGCGTAAAAGTAAGGCTAGAATTTAAAGTGCTATTGATGCAGATGGCGTTTTACAAAGTGAGGTAAAAATGTTATGTCCTACCTTAAAACAGCTTAAATTCTGTTTAACAATAATATAAGTGGACAACAAATATGGTCGGACGATAGTCAGGCAATGGCTCATTTTCAGACATGACGCGTATCAAAGTCCTGAGCGATCCCACAAATCGCAAGAATTTTTATCCACATGTGCAATTTCAAATTAAATGAGGTGTATAAGTAAAATGAGCTCACTTTTGTCGGCCTTTTGGGAGTTTTTATTGCAATTTCTTGTTTCCTAATTTTACCTGATTCTCTCTTCGTTTTACTCTATGTTATTCAAAAAAATGAAAATAAAAATCAGCATAGGAAATTCTTCGTTTCAAATGCTGCACATATTTCGATTTCTATGTAAAATATTTTCAACTGAGTAAAAAGACTCCTCAAATAGCAACTGCCAAAATTAGTGATCAGGTTAGAGCTAATAAAACACTTTCTGGGACATTGATACTTACTTCAAGCGCTAGAACTGCCCCTGAAACTCCAACCATTTCCTGTAATTACACATAAGAAATTTTAAAGACATCGAGTTCACCATTGTCCCAAGCAATCTTAGAGGATATTACCAACGCTGGCACAACGTGATGTGATAATCTGGTGTTGGCACACTTTATATTCCTCTGAGAATTTAACGATTGCCAGTACATAAAGAATAGCTCAGTTGAAGTAGCTGAGTGGACAGTTTTGTGATGCTAAAACTGGTTTGTCCATCGCTGAATGCCTTAGCTAAACAGCATATATCCACAAATGAGTGTAATTTGGAATGAATAGCCCAGTCAGTAATGAAAGAAAGCCTGCTTCTCGGTAAAATTTTTTGGTTTTTAATAGCATTGTTACGTGGCAAACTACTTAATAGTGTCTTTAGATGTGCCTACCAGGAATGCAAAAAGAACATACCGGAGATGAGGTAGTGGGCGCTTGATCTGCGGAAGCCCGGAGGCCCTATATTTAATATAATTTGGAAACATTTACAAGAAAATTGGGCAATTTGCCGCTCTTAGGCACCATAAAGTAAATGCACGTCAATCAACTGTAATAATGGCGAATTTTAAAAGTAATGTTGTTTTTAGGTCCCATGCCAAAATTGAAAATAGTGAGGAAGTACTACACTTTTGATAAATGAAGCAACTGTAACTACGAGGAAGGAACGCGCCTTACCTGGCTATTAATCTAAAAGATTTTCTGTTTGAACACGCATAGTTCTAAGGTTTTCAACCTCATTTATTCAAAGCAGGCAAGATTCTGAGTTCCCTTTACATATTTTCCAGAGCCAAACAATTTGTCATCTACTTATATCAGCAAAGTGCAAACATAATTCTACTCGGAATGCAATGTGACGAGTTTTAGAATACTGATAACCAACAGTACCGCAATTTGTCTTTATTAAACACTTTTAACTAAGTGTGTGAACCAGCTTATGTTGACAAGTTATAGCCGGTTGTGTTTTCATCCATATTGGGTAATTTATGTCGGCAGTTGGGGCCTAAGGTTTAAATCACTTCACCGTACCAGCCATCTGTCTGTAATTATCTCAACGTCCGTAGCGGTTCCCTCTCTCTCTTTGCTCTCTTTTTCCGCTTTGCGCTTTTGCTCCTCCAGCACCTGTGTGGAAGCAAAGGTTTAGTCTAACAAGTTAAGCTGACATTTTCAAAGATTTTGCTTTTGAGAATTGAGGTATTTTTGTAAGGAAGTGGTTAGCTATTTCAGCAAACTGCAGGCAAAAATACAAGCTAAAATTTTCATTCTTCCCAAATGCATCAATGCATTAATTCCCGTTTGCAGTTCATTTCCACGTATTATGACCTTTACAACCGCCCAAACCAACAAAGAGCACCGTAAACAGTGAGCTAACTTTAAAGTGCATAACCATTCGCTTATTCATTTTATCATTTGGCGTAGTGAATCCGTCAATGGAAGTACCTCGATTTCGTGCTTTATCATTCCATTCACATCCTGGGGGTGAAGTCTTAAGGAGTGGACGGCCAATGCTCGTGTCCTCTCAAAGTCATACTTATCTTGCTGTTCGGGGAAAAAACGAAAAAAATAGTTCAGAATTAGCATTTAATGCTGTAACAAGTTTGTAGGCATGCTAAAATCTGGGAGTTTATTTCTTGTTAATCAACTTACCCTTTTTATTTGCTACTAATTAAACAATTATGCAGGAACGACGACTTAGTGTGGAAAATATTTCAAAAATTTGTTCGTTTTTTCAAAATGTTGAAGGATAATGTTTATAAATAAGTCCCACTTTGTAGTTCACTTTTACAGACAACTTTTTAATATAGCCCCCTACCAATTACATTCTGATAAAATGAAACGGCAATTTACCTTATTTCATTTTGCAGAGCACAAAACTTCTTGCCAATTTTATTGATCAACAAAAGAGTGAGCGAATTTTAAGGACTTTTTTAAATAAGTGAGCCTGTATTTATCTCTATCTTAGGTGTTTATCCACGCTATCAGTCAGGTCACCTACATCTACAAACGCCTGTGCGTCTATGTGTTTTAGGTAGCTTTTGAGAGGTTCACGTTCAGTCTCCTCGATCCGTAGTCGACCACCAATAGCCTCTAGCACTTCAAACGGTAGTTCTTGAATGTATGCTTGAGGCAGGGCAACGAAGAATTCTAGACAAAAGTAAACCATCGTATCTAGTAGCTGATAAGTAATGCCCACAAGTGCCATCTTGATGCGAACAGCATATCATGTGGAGATCTTGGGCAAACATTTAGACATTTGTTGATCAATGTGTAGCGGAATAGAGCAATGAAAACATCGGATTGCAATATACTTGTATTTCGTGGTGTTGCATTTATGGTCGTTTCTATTTTCCTAAATTTAACTCACCACAACCATCACCGATGGTTGGAAAATTGCCATCCGTAAAAATTTCCTGCAAAAAGTGGAAGAATTTGGTCGTCATATCCTTCTAAAAGTTCATGTAGTTTAATGATTTCAACTAACCTTATACTGGTCCTCCAGGTCTGTGCAGTACTGAACTCAAAGGAATAAAAAATTTTTATTTTTCAAAAACTAATGGATGTTTTGTTCTAGTACTCTACATAAAATTAAGTTGTTTAAGGGTCTTATAGCCTAGGATGGTAGTTTCCCAGCCAAATCAATGTGCTGGACTAACTTTCACAAGTAATGGGTATGTAAAACATCAGGATTACATCGAAGTTGCTCTTGAACTCCTTAATTGGTACTTTAAAGCACTGTAAAGCCTCCATCATGGCACGGCACTGGTTATAAGCCATTTGTCTCTCGTCCTTTTGAAAATCGTCCTTATTCAGCGATATCAACATGAGATCTAGCAAATCTTGGAGTGTACTGCTGACAAACAGTGTTGCAACCTCGGCACTGAGAGCCTGAACACTACAAAACACGAAGAGCAGGGCACACTGTTTAGGTCTTCCACTCAACATAAATTAGTAAGAGATTAAAAATGAGATGGGTGGGCATTTGTACATTATGAAATCGTAGCAACTCTATGACTGCTTACTCAACAAGTTTGATGACCTCACGAAAGATTTCTCTGTCCTGATCCACAATTTCGGGTGAGACCGAGAAAAGGCATCTCGCTGTGGTTCCAGCCATTTCAAGCTTGTTCTTTCGCCACTTCATGTAGGCCGCTAATTTGTTAGTCTGGTTCTGTGTTGGCGGAAGTTCACTGAATAATTCACCTTCAAGATTTTTCTGTAGCATAACAAACGGTGTCCCTTTTAATGAAACGTGGTGTATCCTTTTTAGGTGCAGTCCAAGAGAGCAAGGCACTAGCAATCTGTGCTAGAAAATCATTTTACTTACTTTGAGCGAGGTAAATTGTTTTGAATGTTCTATTTGCCCGATTTCCCTGAATTTTTTGTAAATTGGGACAAGTTCATTACGGAAAGTCTTTTCGAAAATAGCCTTCAAAGTAAGGGAGAAATTTTTACATCTGCGTAGTAGCCCAACTAATACCCTAATTTATTATCTTAAAACAGAATTGAGTTACAGGATTTGAAGTTGAAAGGAAGGGTCTGATATCACATGTATGATTTATCTGTCTAGTGAGCAAATATTTTTTTAGGGTGAGTGGTCAATCTTGTAACCACACTTGGTGACACTTCTGCCCAACTCACCTCATGCATGCGCTTCTTGATTTCTTCGGTAAGTAAGTCAGCAAGTGGTGCAAACTGAATTGTTTCGTTAATTTGTCCGCTTTGCTTTTCGACACTTTCTTCCTCTGAGTCAACACTGCCCAACTTTAAGTCCACTCCAGTTCCTTGAAATGTAACCATGTGCCATGGCTGGGGTGTTTCTACGTCCACAACTTTTGTTAGAGACTGAGGTATGTAATGCAGGTACGACTGGGGCAAGCACAGCTTTGTTTCTTGTTAGGTTTAATGTAAATGAAAAAACTTTTAATCCAGGTGTTTAAATTATCATCAGTAAAATTGTTTACTAATGTCAGTATAGGATTTAATTTGATGATTGAATAATTTAACGTCATATATTTTGCGATTAGTAGGACACATTAATGGTTTGCTCAACTCTCGGTTCCGGTGGTGATCGGCTTAGAGAATCCTTCACCTGATACCACCAGGCGATCTGACCTCTGAGCCATGCCAGCACTCACAAGCCTTACTAAAACGTCAAATTTGTCTTCCAGGAACCCTCGAAGCACCACAGTGGTAGCGGTGGAAAGTGAATCCAATCCCAAAGGCCATAATCTTAATATTTGCAGCTAGATGCCAAACCTCAGTGGTGAAGAAGAGAATTAGTGACGATCCCTAACAAGAGATTTGGAAATGACGTCTGCATTCAGCAACTTCCCACTCCTGTGTTTTACAAGGAAAGTGATAATAAATAAAGCGACTCAGCCCGTAAACTATCTAAGAATTTTTATTGCAAAGTTGTTCACCATGGCTTTATATGCTTATTAATTATGTTGACAAGCGGACTTCCTCAAATTTTTTTGTCTTCAGGAAAGTCTCGAAAGGCTGTAGTCAATGTCCCTCGCCTGTTTTGTTTGTTTCTATTCCAACTGTTTTTTATTTGAACACCATTTTTTCAAAGTTTTGATGCCACGTACAAATCTTAAGGTTTGCATTAACACTTGTTTTACATAAAGAGACCAAGTCTTACAATTACTTCTTACAGCTCAAACTGCATGCATGCAAATATAATGACTTGAAAGGTGGTCAGAAGTAATGAAAGCTGAGCAATTTTTACAAGGGACTCACCTGTATTTTTAAGGAGACCTGGGTGATCGAATTTCTTTGGGAACAATGTCTACAGAACGTGTTTGCAAGATGTTATCGAGAGCTGCAAAGTAAGCACCTATCAATCCATCAACTTACTCCACCAAATTGCATAAGTTCCGGATATTCCTAAAAACATAAACATTTATATGGTAGTAATGACAGCACAATAAGAAGGACGACAAAAATGTTTGATATCATTGTTTACGGATGCAGAACGGATAAAGTCTTTGGCTTTAGTTGATGAATTTCTAAGGCAATTTCGGCATAGCAGGCTAAATTTGATAAATGAGTGGTGCAATGAATGTATACAGACATTCTGTCTGGAACAAACACTATTATGTGCTTTCATCAAAGGACGGGTGGGTATAGCTTACTCGCAACTGCTCCTCATACCCATCGATATCAATTTTGAACCAGCAAAGCACATCGAGATTCGTCCGTAGTTGGTCGTAAATATTGTACCGTTGCTCATCTTCAATCTCAAAATCAGGGTCGAGAAGTGTTAGCAGGTCAGTTACATCCACCAAAACTGACTCTAGAAGAGCCTTCAACGCTTCGCCAGAAAATTGACCTCGTCTAGATGCAGAACATTAGTTGACTTCAGTTTCGTAAGTAGAGAAATACCAAATTTAGGAAGACAAAAATGATTTTAATCATTTCAAAATCGTCAGGAATTCATGTTGATATTTCCTGCATATCTTCCGCTCCAAAATTGCTTTTAAAATATGGTTTTATATTTATCCGCTATTTTGACTTTGTGATGCCTTTATGAGTGCTAATTAAAGGAATTTTTAAAAGAAATCGCTGCTAACTTTTGATAGCTAATTAAGTCAGGCATTTAAATGTGTCATTGAGTTTGATAATTTTTCACACATTGCAATTAGTGGTTGGTCTCTACCTTTGCAAGTCTGCCACACGCACAAAGAGCTCATAACGGTCGGCTAGGTTTTCAGGCAGGGTAATCCACAGAACCCTCTCTAGAGCGTTTAAGCCTTGCTGGTTGCTTCGGCTCATTTTTAGCTCTTCAATTATGTTTCGCAGCTGGTATTTTACCACGTCCGCGCGATAGGGAGGCAGAGGGGGTATGAGTGATACCTAAAATAAGATGTATATTGACATGTTTAATACGGTTTCAATTGAATAAACACGAGCTACAAGTTACCTCATTGTATGGATTGCAATGGTGTCACAGTATTTTATCCGCATTATGACAAACTTATTTGAAAATTCACAGGCACGTCCATTTTTTTGACTCAGCTCACTCCATCATATGCTTTTAAAATAAAAAACAATCTCAGTCTTATTGCTGAATGGTAAGAGGTGAATATGAAAGGTGATATTTTACAAGACGATGGTAATGTAACATCTTATCAAGTTTTAAAATCGCTGACTTTAACTGACTGCCAAAATAGTAGTTATCAAAACAATATCATGGTATTCCATAAACAAGCACTGTCTAAAAAAATCACAAAAGTTTTTGAATTGTCAAAACCAAAAACATCTTTGAGTACTTTGAATACTTTTTTTGTTATCAAGCCAGTAACTTTGGTTTCATGAACACGTGAGGCTTCGCTTTTGTACTGTCTATAAGCGACATGGACCCTGTATCGTGTCAATAGTCCTCCATTTTTACTGTGCTTCGCCAATGCACTTTCTGCCATCTTATTATGACTTACGTGACTGCCGGAATAGACACAGCGCTCCCTTAGTGGCAACAGAAAGCAAATTTAACCCTAACTGACAATCATCCTGATTTCTTTCCCTGCTAGGAAAACTTTAACGTGAAGGCAGAAGGGTGAATGCTATGGAGAGGAGAAAGGGTGGAAACGACATCTACTTTTGGCAACTTCCTCATCTATGTGTTCTGTAGACAAGTTATCATTAACTGAAGCAATTTTCATCCATGGCCGTAACTGTATGGGAAAGCTCTTGAGGGAGCTTCATACATTACCTGCATGAAGATGCTAGTTGAATACACCTACGATACCTCTTCCATCTCCCACAAGCCGGATAAAAATCAAATTGGTAGATGTGGCCGATAGCACTGAAGCGAAAGGCGCTTCTAATCCTAATAAAGCTATTATAGACCACGTCCCTCATTAAATGACCCTGCATTTAGGTCAGTGTTCTCACAACTAGCGATGGACATTGCGACCAGATATTCCAGTTGCTTAAAAATTTGACAACTAGCATGGTTGGTTCCTGGGTATTTTTATTGCAGCGTCGACAACGCAAGGAATACCGGCGTTAGAGACTTGTTAAGTGTAGGACCGAGGATGACGCTCCTAAGTAGATAGGAGCTAAGTAACAGCCTAATTATATTTCTGACTCTTTATTGTGGTTTTGCGGGCACTGAGGTTCCACCCTTGTACTCTTGCAGGACAGCAACACCGGCTCATGCCAGTAGCCTCTAGACCTTCGATAAGTCGCCAATATGTTTGCCATCTCGGGATTATGACTCTATTTCACCTTCGGGAAAGACAAGGGACGCTACAGTAATGAGAGCTAAAAGAGACTTCTTTTAGGCAATGATGGCATTAGAAGGGTCCAATACCACACTGTCTGCGCTTTAGTTAATTATAATATGCTAAAATGGGTTAAAGAGGTGGGTATGGAAATTTATATGGGCGATTTAATGATGTTGCATCAAGTTACTTATTAAAAGCCATAAAGCGCACCTTGATTACTGAATGAGAGGAGAATAGTGTGGTTAACTTTGTTTTGACATTCCAAGTAATTCTAACTAGAGAGGTACACGGTGCTTATTTTATGCTGTTGATGAGTTTCCTTAGGTATAGTGAGTTTAGAGAGGTTAGTCCAAAAGTAATGTTTTAAATTTCTAGAATAAACGTTTCACAAACTTCGAAAACCTATTCGAGCAATAAAGAAGAGCATAGAGCTGAATTTGGAATAGGAATGCGTAACAAAACGTATTTTCCAGATTCTTTTGACAAAATGAAGGCATGCTTTATGGACCGTTACAAAGGAAAGGTCACCAAAACGTGGGGAGAGAGTTCATCTTAAAACAAATATGATCAAGCTCAAAGTTGCGATTAGATCATTTTTTTTGCTCGTCAAACACGGCATAATTAGGAATAATTACACCTCGACTTTTCCAAACCACTCTTTTTAACCTCCAAAAGAGTGATGCAAACGCAGTCTTACAGTTTCGATTTCCTTGGGTGACTCCTCTTCAGTCGCGTTTGGCCGTCTTTCAGCAATGAGTGTACGGATCCTTGCTAGTCGCATCTCCAATGTCTCCACCTCTTCGATCTCTGGAGTGGCGATTCTTGTGAGTCTCGTGGTTGCCTCCTCATCTTCCATCTTTTGAATAACTTTGGCTACTGCGAGCTCCAGCTCCATTTCATCTACATTCTCGAGATCAAAACTGCAGCACAAAATAATTTAATTATGCAATTTTTCCTAGTCAGTTTTAGAGCTATGTTATGAGGGATTAAAGTAAGGCTACTAGACTTAGTTTGCCTGTTTCGAAAATGTACTTAGCAAATTATGAAGATTAGTTTGTTTTTACTCAGACGTTTAATAGCAGTATCTACTAATTACAGAGTTGTCATAAGTCAGAAGACAAATAAATTCCTTTAAACGCAGACTTATGAGACCTCTTTACATCCATTCCATTTCTAGTTAAATTCACTAATCTTATGAGTGAAGTTTTGCCAATTCTTTGTAGCTGCAAGGGTGTTCAACTTCCTCCAAGGGTTTTGCTTCTTTTTGGCAGCCAAAAAGGTGGTTCAGCCGAAAAGTTAAGGTAGTACTTAAAAGGACTTGAGAATTGCGTGCAATCCGGCATATGTACTTGTTACAGACCACATCCATTCGCTATTGTGCAGTCCAGTGTTTCGCTTCTTTTCACTCTTCATTGCCATTTGTCATTGCCATTTCAAAAACGACAGGTAGTTCTTGCTAAGCTTGTGTAGCATTTAGCTAAGGTGCATTTTGTACACTAACAAATAATAGGTAGCTTTAGAGGCAGCCATCTTTTCTCCTGGACCTCATTTATGGATATTATGTGGATCGCTGTTTCAAGACCAACCGATTAACTTCAAAGCTGAGCTGATAGTTACCTGGCTGTTTATCCTCTACCAACCCATTCTCTACCCACCCCACATCTCCAAGGTACGCATTTGATCGTCCATAAAGGACTGTTCATGTTTTGTGTTTGCGTGTGCAAGGATTGCTGTTGGGATTGTCAACCTGTTAAGAGTCAGATAATTACAGCTGAGGTCTACTCACTGAAGATGAGGAGTGTTACACATTAGTTAGTTACAAAAGGGAGGGGGAAGGAAAAGAGAGAAGAGAAAAAATGAATGGAAGGAATGCATGCATTTATCCCTGTACTTCTATAAGTAAAATACTTGCACTTCAGCAAAGCAAAATTACGTATAACATCGATAGTAAAGAAACTGTTGATGAGTTAATTTGCTTCTAGTGTCAATAAGTTCCTAAACTTTGAGGTTGCATTGAGCTATTCTGGGAGCGCCTTCCCCACTTGCCCAATCGTATTTATAGACACTGTGGCTTTGAAGCGCTTGCAAATTGCTACCTACCTTACACAAAGTGATATAAGTAGCATTGTTCACTCATTGAATTTAAACTCCTCATTACTTTTTGGGGACATTTTGGGTTCAGAAATTATAATCTAAGTTCATTGCATCTTTAGTGTGTGAACCCCTTTAAGCTGAGAAGGATCCGTTCAATTTCCTTCTATTATTGTCTTCAGCTTCAAAACTTCCTTTCCTCAATAAGATTATTTATACATCAACTTTCGGAATGCTATATTATTAGTCATCAGCAAAGATACACACTTTCAAATTTCCGCTAAAAGTATTAATTTAGAGTGATTATATGACCTTGCTTACATGACTTCAAATATTTGTAAACGCTTACCTTTTTGAAGACCTTAACTCCGCCACATCAAAGACTGTTGGATTCTCTACTATCTCTTGCGCCTTCCTTATCAAACTTGTTCTAGTTCCCCGCATTTCGCCTCCATACGCTTCATAGAGCCGTTTTGCTAACAAATCTTCAGGTACTTCATCAAATGATTCAAAATCAACAAATTGGCTGTCAGCAGCAGTCGATGTAGATACCATGCCCCTACCCGTACTGGGTAACCACACTACCTCTGAATCACTTGGTTCGGGACTTAGCTCTCCTTCCGTGATGGTTGGCTGTTTCTCTGCCAATGGAAGATCCACCGAGATGGCGATTGAAGTAGTGGATGAGGAAGAGGGCAGTTTTTTCCTTCCGCCACTAGAGGATGGAGCAGCCATAGAGTAGATGGATTTGGTTTCTTCTACGGCTTCTTTGATGGAAAAATGGATGGTTGGGGTGATTTGTCCAAAGCTGGAGAGGCTCTTCCAGCTAATCTCCTTAATAGTTTTCAGCAGATCACCGAGATCGACATTGGGAACCACTGGAGTCTCAGGAAAGGGATCTTGATGTTTGATTATTGCATCAGTTACAGATTTCCGTATTATAGAAGCCTTTATTTAAGAGGGCAAAATTGTACCACATTAGTACCATAAGCACCAGCGCTTAGAGAGGTTATACCATACAACACAAAATATCACAATAGGTATGAGAAATACCTCAAGATTGGACACATAGCGGAATGTATTGACGCCCAACTGCTTGAGTTGCTTAATTATGCGTCGACCGACCTCTAAGTAAATGGCCTTCTCGCCAGCATCATATTCATCATTGCGCAATTTGGTGGCGATCTTTTGAAAGAGCAAATCCCACATGTACCTCACAATCTCTCTCACGCTCTCCAGAACCAAAAAGTGTCTTAAAAGTCAAAAGAAGATCCCGATTACGGCAAATTAACATTCACACTTTTAGAAGTGATTGCTTATTGGCACAAATAGAATTCTCATTGCTTGTTTCATTTTATCTCCAAGTAGTTAAAAGACTTACTTTAACAGAGTTTGAACTTGTTCGATCATTTCAAGCAGTTGATTAGCCTTCGCATTGATAGCGGAGCGGACGAGGACAAGAACAATTCGATTTGGTTCAAGCCCAATGTCAGGTTCTAGGAAACCTTCACATCCCACCGCCCTTTTTAAATCCCACACCTAGGAGAGCAGACCATTATTAAAGGATTTGAAAGCAATAGGGTTGTAGTTACATCTGCAAAGCGAGCAGGAACAGTTTTTCGCCTAATCAAATGACCACGATGTGATCCTCTGCACACCTAAATGCATAACTTCTCCCAGTGGCTTCTAAGGCCTACTTTTAGCTGCATCAACACACTAAATGAAACTCTATCGGCATTTATTATTGCTTTTGCTGGTAAAGGTTTCAGCCTTCAAGACTTCAGTCAGGAAAGGAGGATTTAAACGACTGCTGTTTTAATAAATTTAAGCATATCTCTGGATTGTTTTTTCTACAAAGATAAAAGATTTGTCGCGGCATATAGAAGGGAATTCACCTTAAACATTAACCTCGTAACATCCAGACAGCCAATTTAGTTCTAAATACTTGTGGAATTTAAGCAAGCTCAGTCACCTCATTATGGCACCAACATTTAAAATCTTACTTTTGTTTTAAAAACCGAGTAGTTTGGATCCAAAATCTTCATTACCTGTTCTCTACCAAAACGTCGGAGGGCGTTAGACACTAACCATCAACCGTTAAAATTTTGGCTTTTCATTTCAGTCAAATTCATTCCCCTTAAAGCGAACCCCACCCCGCCTAACCGTGATATGCAGGCTCAAGTATATGAATTGGGGTGAGCAATTTAACTATACGAGCTCCTCATTCTTCACTACTCAGACCACTATCTTGGTTTCGTGATGCTCCATCGTCGTCATCATCACCATATCTCCAACACTCTGATTATGACGATTTCATTTTGTTTGCGATTTTCTCTTTTATTTGGTTGCCTATTCTTTATTAAATGCCACAGGCTTAGGAACTAATGAGTAGACGAATAGTATAATCATGTTGATGGAAAAGCATTTGTTTAAAGCATTCACTGTCAAGGTCTCGGTGTACAGCCATCGCTTATAAGAAGCCAAATGTTATTTTTTCATAGTACGGCATTTATTATTCTCATTTCGGCTCCCCTTTCAGATGATTTACTTTTCTTTGGATAAACCCACCTTTGCGTGACATGCAGTGTCAGATAGGAAGGTTGGGGCTTGATAGGCAACACTAGTTAGAAATGGAGTAACTATACTAGCCCTTTGGACTTTGTCGGTTTCGGCCACCTTCCTACAACTCTACCTCCTCCTCCACGCCTAACAAATTCTTATTCAGACCTGTGACTTAAGATGACTTTGAGGCAAATCACATATTAGGTCTTGTCAAGACAACTTTTGCAAGGGTCATTTGTTTCCAATCAGTGCTATAACTAAACAGTCTTGCAGCATAAAGAACAGTTAAGGTGAACTTGAATAGCAACATTTGAATAGCCTAAATGTTTACTGGCGTTTCTACCACGAACGTTTGATATATCCGCCGCTAAGGTAGAGAAGGAAAAGAAACCACCTCCAAAGCCTAGATGTTCAATCACTCTAGCATTATCTTTGCTCCTTTTCTGTTAAACACTGTTCTCAGTTTAACTTCATTTCTGCCAATTTGGAGACGAATTTTAGAGCCTCGCATAAGCCATCCTGGCTGCTGCTGTAGTGTTGTGCTTGGGAGCCTTTTTTTAGTTTCCTAATAATCTTTAAAAGCTCGATGTCAATTCAACTTGCACTGCGAGAAACCGAAACCCGCGGTCGGTAGATACTTACACGCTTACTCAGTCTTGTGTCTATCAAACGAATATCTTCCCGCTGAAGAACATCTAAAAGGAAGAAATTTAAAAAAACCTTATAAAAATGGGAAAAGTTTTGTCAAATATCTATGAATCTCAAGGATTGCGCAATTTTTTACTGTGGATCCAACAGAAAACTAGGGCACGTACACAATGTTACCCAGCTTAGTTGGGTTAATGGAATGCAGTGCTAGTAGAGTTGGACAAAGCACTGAGGAGCTAAAAAGGAGAGTTTTCGATATGCTGATACGTCGGATAAAAGATGGCTACTAACTCTATGACGATCGTCTAAAATGAGTGAGGCCTGTTTATTCTACTGCTTAGGCTCAAGCATCTTCATTATCATACCCAATTGTACTGACTGAGATTTATTTGACAAAAGACATTTGTTTAAGATTTTGCTGTTGATAAAAGTTTCCTTACCGCCGATATCACCCGGGATTTCATTGACAATATAGGTCTCCGAGGCTGCATCATAAAAAAGCTTTTTAACAACAAGCAAAGTTGGGTAATTACAAGACTGAATTAAGACATAAAATGCCACTAAAGAGAGAAATTACGCAGCTCCGGCAAATCATTCAGTCCCGTAGTGACTTCCGAAGGTCCAAATTTTGCCACTTTTCCGGTTGACAACTGCGAAAGCACGTCAAAGGACTGCCGATCATGGAGAACCGTATCCTCTTCTAAATCAACGCCCTATTTTGGTGGAAAGAAATACGGATTTGAACTGGGCAACTGATTGAAAGGATAGGTAGACATTTAGCCTAATAAGTGTTTTAATTGACTGGTTGTCGCGTTCTACTCGCTAAACGTGTAACTAATTTGAAGAACCTATGAGACCTACCTCCATTGATAGCACAGAGCCCGCAGTAAAACTTGGAGTTCGTTGACGAATCTCATCACTTAAGGTGGATTGACTGGATGATACGTCTGGTACAGTAAAGTCAGGGAAAGGAATAGTTATTTCAGCCTCTCCCATCGATAGTTTCTCCACTTCTTCTGCCTTGCTTTCTTCCGTCGCCGTCTTCACAGATGCTATTTGTTTCTTTTCCTTCGAAACTTCCTTTTTAACCTTTTCCTCCATAGTAGCAGCCTTTGTTCCCTTCTTTTTACCTTTCACCTTTTCCTGACGTGTTGGAATTATTTCTGGAGGCCTCACGTCGATAGTTTGAAGTGGTTGTTCCTTGGTAGGCATTGTAATTATGATAGCGGACTTGCGTCTATAACGATATTCCTCCAAACCTTGCTGATGCTTTTGAATTTGATGTTCTAATTCCGTCTCGTGTTTTTGAATGCGGGCTAGTCTTTCTGCTGTCTCCTCATCACTTTTCTAAGAAATAGGAAAGGACACATTTCTCTCTGCGAAAAACGATTTTGGATAAACGTATTAAAATATATTACGATCTAAGAAAGATTTTGGTGTTACAGTTGGGAATGTGGACATTGCTACCGTCTTTGAACAAGGCTTTGCCCCACAATCCCATGTTTGAAACATGGGCTGTATTTTACGCTGCGAAGAATTTTCACCGTTTAATTTAAAGGTAAGCAAACATGGAAAAGTTGATTTACACGATCTCATCAAAAAATCAGATTTCACAATTAAAGGTTATCTAATTTGATCCCATCTTAAATCAAAGGGATTATCAGTGAAGATTAATAGCTAATAATACTGTGATTTGGCATTTGACTAAAATATTTAGTCAACATGGAGCATAAAATTTCATTAAAATTAGTAAAAATATCGCCAACTCTTAAAGCATCCTTGAAAGTCGATGCCCCTATTTTTGTGACTTCTTTACAAAACCGCTCGTCTACACTCTGCATCAAAAATCTCTCAATCAGAAAGAAAAGAAAATTTTAATTAAGGTTTTTGGGAGGGTTGAAAACTTTTACGGTGTCAATTACGATAAGTCTTTATGTGTGTCAATTTACAGGATTCTCATAATCTTGAGTCTAAAACAGTTTGTTTCCATCAGCGTTGTTGATCTCAGATACATTATTATCTGTTACAGAAAAAATATTTGTAACCTCCTTCATGCAAGCTGTAAAAATCCAACGACAGTTACACTCCAGCCAAATCGACATGCATTCACGATTCCGTGAAAGGGGAGCCAAAAAAATGCGGAAAGTCTACTGAATCGGTTAAAGTACCTTAAATTTTACCTTATATTTTTTACCACGTTTTACCATGTTTTGCCATACCAAAGACTATTTACATGGTAAATCACACAGACTCACCAACTTTCCTGCAATGCAATCAAGTAGGATCTGCAAATACACCTCCACCTCCTCCTCGTTGCAGCGCTTGAGAGCATTGAGAAGTCCCTGAATAACCTCCGCCTTTGCTCCGGTCAGGCTCTCTATCTTCCTCATTGGAATGTTAGCTCCCCCTAGACACCCCACAATAATCTGGTCTACCTCGTCTGCAGTTATTTTAAGCTGTACCATCAAGCTATTTGCCACAGTTTCTCTAAGTGCTGCGAACCTCTGCACAAAAGCTTTCACAAAATTTTCATTTCCTGCTACATCTATTAATCTTGAAATGGCTTCCTTATGTTCGCTAGATCCAACTTTAGATGTTCGATAGATATCCACGCAATTTAGAGCAGACTTCATGGAACCCAGAGCGTTTGCTAGCAGAGTCATGAGCCAGTGTGGTTTTGTGATGGTCCGAAGGAAAGTGGAGGCTGCTTCTTCGCCCAAATAGGCTCTGAGTTTCCGTGATGCAACTTTTCCACGATTCAGAGCTTCTGCAATCCGCAGTGCTGCTCTATTGCTGCTGCCTAGCTGATGTTCAAGAAGAAGTAGTGCACTGTTCATTTCATCATCATTGAAATACCCCTCTTGTACTGGTGCTTCTGTGAAAGACTCTGTGGATTCCGATTTCGTTTTCAGGACAACAGGTCGCTTTTTTCTGACTGGAAAGTGCGTTGATCACTTTAAAATAGCTGTTTGATTTTATCAAAAATGCAACAAGTATAGCCCAAAATAACCTAGGTTCTTGAACAGGTCAACAACGAAGTGGGCTAAAGTTTTGACGTAGTATGGAATACGTTGCCAAAATTTAGTTATTATTGCCACCATTTATTTGTCCATCTCTAACGACAACTATGAAGTGGATTCGACAGCCAATCACTGCAAAACCGGAACTGACTTTCCATTTTTTAAAGCTGCACTCATATTTTTAGTGGTCTCAACCCCTCGATTTAGTCACTTGCCCATTGCATTAATCATTTGAAGTGGTAGAATTAGGTAAGAAGCTTTCCTTCCCATTTTTATAAGTCTACCTACTCAGCTGACCCTAGCTACAAAGCAAATAATCATCCGAAATGGATATCTATATTTTCTGAATAAGGGAAATTGTTTTTGTTCTCATTTTGGAGACCTTTATTTGACAAAGTTGTTGCATGAGAAAAAGTGTTCAAGGGTAGCTTTTCAATGTTGGATTTCAACATTTCAAGTTAGCCAAGAGTTATCTACCTTTAACTAGGTGACTATGAAATGGAAGCTCTAAGCGGTGTCCTGACATTTTAGCATGGTTTCCTGCTGAATCCGCCATAAAGGAATGTAGCATAGACACAATATAACGTTAAAAATTTTTGATTAAAAGTCGAAAGCACAAACAATATTAGGAGACGAAAAGCTTCTCAAAATAACTTATATGAACCTTTGCTTTCACGAAAACAGGAGTCAGAGGAGGGGAAATCAAGGAAAAGGATGATTTAAGAGACCCCTGACTATGTGATTAAGACCTACTCTTCTGTTCGAAGTTCATAAGCAGAGAAAGCTTTGTTTTAACCCTTTGAATTACTTTGGTGCCTCTTTTTCTTCCAATGCCTTGAAGTTGGGCGCCCACTCGCTTATCACAAGTAGCATCCAATTCCATTAGAGACTTCGAGGCCAGGACCATCTCATCCTTTGGAATATGTACTTGTATTTTGGGACCACCCCTTGGTTCGAGGGTGGTTGGTGTGGTCAGTTCACTACTGCGTCTCGTATCTTCACCCTGCATTATAGGAACGGCTGTTTTACGGTACCATCAACATGGAATAGTCACGAACAACTGTTCTTTAGACGGTCATTGGTGTGATGCCAGCTTAGTCATTTGGGTGCACCGGTGATGCATGAAGCCATGAGTGTGGCTCAGCCTTCAAGTTGAATAATGTGTACTTTTTATTTAGCTGGCATTATCACCAGTAAGATCTCTTTCTGCCTCATGTTCGCTGCCCAATAAACTAGATTAATTTATCCACCTTTGCTTAGTTAATTCCACTTGACCCATTTTGTAGAAAAGTAGGCAATATAGATCTTAAAATGTACTTATAACTCACGAAGACGGTGGCTGCGAGGAGAGCCAGCTCACGTTGGGCAACGTAATCTGGATCTGCCCAAAATTTCTACAATAAAACCGGTTCACAATTTAAATGGGTTTGTCGGGGAGCGTTTAAGTGGTTTTAAATGCTAAGTAGTTGAGTGAAGAGTTACAAAGGTCCTTGAATAGTTTAAACTTGTCTGAGCCTGTAAAAATAGGAAGCTAAACTCTGCACCTATTTTTGGTGTGCTAATTGGTTAGTTCAATTGACAAGTGCCGCTTGTCATCCAGTTACCGGCCCGGTTTTCCGAATCCTGACTAAATAGCTGAATGACGCGTTAAGTTCTAAATCTCTTAGGACAATAAGCGTTGTACAAAATACATTTTATGTAGAGTGGGGTGGTGCTGATAAATCTACTATTGTTAATGTATTTGAGCAAGTTTACGAGAGTTAATAAGGAATGAGATAATGTGTAAATTCAAAATCCGTCGAAATGTCTTTCTTCCAAAAGAGGCTTTGCTTATCTGATATGGCGTTTTCTTTTAAAAACCACCCCTTGCATTCCTAAAAATCTACAAATTTTTGTGTCCGACCTTATTTAGTCTTGCATGGCAGTGAAAATTCAATTGCAACCCTCCTTTCGGTGCCACATAAATATGTCCTTTGTAAAAAGCCAAAAGCAATTACCAGCTTTTGAAGAGATGTAAACGCCTTTTCGTGTTCCATTGAGTTTGGAATGAAACCTAAAATAAAAGTACAACCGCACTGCACATGATGGCATGAGTTGGTCTTTTATGTAGCCAGTTGAGGTAGATCATTTTTATTCATTTTATGCCCGATTTTGACACCACTTTACTTTCAAACAAATCGAAATGCAAGCTTGAATATTAAAGCTGGAGGCTTATGGTTCTTTACAGTTTGTACTTCCTCAGCAATAAATGTAAGCTTTCAATCTTTCTACTGGTGTTTTCGTGGTGGCAACAAAGGAGTCGAAGTCTTTGCTGTGGTACACTTAAAAAATAATTTTTTTCATCAATTGAGCAACTGAAATACTAATTAACTCTACCAAACCAATTTTAGTGTGAGTTTTTAAAGGTGCATCCTATTTTTGAGAGAAATGATCAGCGTATCTGCAAGGAGTCGTTACGTAACTTTAGGGTGGAAAATGTGATAACTAAACGACGCAAAAGAATCCAAAAGTATTTCGCCCCAAAATGCAGTGATAATCAATTAGAATAAGCATTAGAATTTATAAAATGTAATTTTGATTAAATGCTTCGTGACTTAGTTCATTTGATTATTTAGTTCAAGTAAACTCTGTCTTTCTGCCAAGGAATTGTAGGGAGCTTCAAAGTTATTCGAGCTTGTTTTGTTAGAAAACTACAGCTCATTACATGGTAATTAAATTGCAAAAATATTGGAACTAAACTAATCTATAATAACTCGTGCACCAAGCTTGAAATTTTCTTTAAGTTTTTACTCAAACTATATTTAAAACTAAACTATTTCAACTATTTGATCAACCAGAATTGTCGGTTTTAAGAAGTCGACCGCACAAAACACTGTGATGTGATTTGATGATATTTATCCTATTTAAAATGGATCCGATTCTCCTTTGCAGCAGGTAAAATTTTAAATAAATAGCTTACCGTCTATTGCTACAATATGGCTGGGCAATTCCTGCGCCCCAAACATCATGTTCTTGAACACTACCCTTGCTTCTTCAATGGGACAAACGAGAGGGTAGGGGTAAAATGGAGTATTCGATACACAAGCCGCTTGCCACACAGGGTAGCATATGGAGTAAGTGAGGGGCCAGTAGAGCTCCACATCGTCCTCATGCACCGTCAACCGAGCTGTGTCCGAAGTGGTCTCGGTCGCTTCCGAATCCTGGAAGTCGCTCCTTTCGGTTATGGAATTGCTGGCATTTATGGTTGAACTGACGCAAATCATGCTGCCGTAGTCTTATCCTACTTCTGCCACAAGTGCAATTAATCGATAATTTCAAATCTAGCAAATGAATTATATCAAATGTAATTGGTTCACATCAAGTGTTCTATCAATTTGGACAGTTGAAGTCGTCACATGTCAGTTCTAGAAGCCATGTTTGTGCTTTATTTGCCGTCATTAGATTTAATTTTGGAGTTTACATCCAGCGTACTTCCCCACAAAATGGCCTTATTCCCTATGGTTCTTGACAACAATTATTGCGTAACTTACTGTTAAAGAGCCCTGCCTTTTAAAGCGGATTATCTTTATTGCTTTGGAGGTAACCAAATAATGAAGCTAAATTGTGTTCTAGTAACAATGGACAAATTCTTGTTCGAGGTTATTGGACTGGACCCGACTAGAATAGCACTAATCAAGCCGTTAGTGCAGTCGTTCACCGTGATCACTTCAAGCCACAGTAACGTAGACAGTAGTTTTCGCTTCACTTCATTTTATACGTACCATTTACGCTTCATTAGTTCGCCTAAAATATTTCCCATTTAATCACTCCTCCTGATTTTTCGATTAAGCGAATTAGCTTTGGAGTTAGGCATTTGAATAAAATCGCATTAAATAATGTAAGCTTATAATGAATAAAAACAACTGTTTGAATCTTAGAGATCTCGGAAAAGTTTGTGTCTGTGCAACTTTTGCCTTCCTTTACACTAATTGAAAAGTAATAAATGACGTATCTAGGACGATACCGACCTTTAGCCGAATAGCAAAGACGTTTATAAAAAATAAATTTTTTCTATAAACCAAATCACATTATTGAATTTAGGAATCCGAGAAAGCATAAAAGAGAAGATGGTTGGCAAATATTATTCCACCAATCTTACACTTTAACAAGGCAAAATATTACTACCTCATACTCTAAGTCTTTATTGAATAGTGGTCGTGGTAATACCTTGATTTTTGGACCAATTTAAAATCGGGCAGTGAAATTTATCCAAATTTTGGCCATTCAGATCTCAGGCTCTTGCTAGATGTATGAGTTTAAATGGTGCTTCGTTGTAGAGTATACACAAGGCCTTGCAGTCGGCTGACGGAAATGCCACGAAAGGGACCGTGACAAAGGAGCCAATTATCCTCCTATCATACCTATTAATTCTAATATGCAGCGTCAATTTAAATCTAATTAAGCCTATTTCAGGCATCAACTCGCTCAATTAAAGTCCACAGAATCTCAAACTTCATTTGTCAGAATCAAAATGTTTATTTTGTTATTTTCTGGTGTTGGGGGCAGTTGAACCGAAGATCGCGCCCTATCTAAAGGCGACTCCTGAGAACCCATTAAGCAACTCTTTGATGGTCTTTAGCTGGACCTCATTCGTCCTACCTGCTGTAGGCTGAAAATAAAATACCAATGTACCTACGAGTTAAGAAATTTAAAAATTTGGTCCATTGTCTGCATGAAAGCTTTTTATTAGACTGCCAAAGAGCACCTGGAATACATTTTGGGACATCGGTTAAATTTTATTCAGAATTAGTTCATTTGATTGCGCAAAAATATTTTGCTCAAATTATATGCATACATTTATTCATTCATTTGCTAACATTGTAATGAGTTTGGTTTTCTCTCTTCTACTCTAGCCTTCATGCATATAGAACGAAGAGACAGGTTGGATAAGAGACTGGTTCAATGCGCAGTGTCAAATGAAGGGGTAAAGAGTCACCATGGTTTAGCCATGTTTAAGTCATATTTCCTACTCGGGGACAATTGCTTCATTTACGTCACCGCTCCTCGCTTATAGAGTGCATTTAAATGGCATTTATTGTGAAAAAATGTCTGTTCTAAGCTCAAAAACATTAATAAACCCTTGGGCAGTGACTTGTTAACTTTGTTGCTCTCCTTTTATTGTTAGAGAATGGATTTGCCACGTTACAAGTAGACTTAACCATGCTACTTTTGCCTGCTACTCAAAGTACTAAGCACATTTTCCAAAACACTGCCGAAAACAGAGCTTGTGAATAAGTTTGAATGGAAATTGGCATGAAAAGGGTCACAACATGAAAAGCAGTTTACAATTTCGGAGTTTAATATTTTAAATAAATGTGAGTTCGAAGGTATCACAATGGGTGAACTTACACCGACCAGAGTATGTTCTCAGTCAAAGTAGGGTTTAATAAAAGTGCTGAAGTGAATGCTGGTTTGTAAGGGTGCAGGCAGGCTTAGCTTATGCTAAAGATATCAAAAATCAGCCACAGATTTAGAATAATGTGGTAATAATTTATCGTTTTTCCCAAATGGAAGCATTTAGGCACATAAACATCTACTGTCTAGGCCGCCTTTTTAATCGGAGCAATTAGATGGGGTGATGCACCATTTTGTCTTCTAACTTACCCCCTCCATCTCTTTCACACTCGCCCAATGTAATTGCCAGTGCTAAATACTAGCTGCCTCCGTTACTTCATGTAACAAAAACACATCAGTCACATTTTTAACCCAATATGGTTGGCCTCGCGTCAAGCAATATGAATATAAAAGGAGCCTCCCGCCACTCCCAGCATCATCCGTTTCGCCACAAGTAAACGAGCCGGAAACCAAAAAATGTATTTTATTGGTAGCATGAACTGTTTATTGCCCCACTGCTTTCGGCGTCACTTATATATGGTACCATGATGTTATCATCTGAGCCCAAAATCACATGTAACTTTTGTTCCCTGCCAGCTTTTTATAGCTAGTTGTACCGAAGTTTGTTGTCAATGGAGCGGTTAGGTTTAAAACAATAAAATAATGCAGTATCTTCTTAGCCAGGCGATTAATCAAGTTTTTCGTCCTCAGAGTGTTACATACACATAGCTCAGAGATGAATTGATAATAGTTTCGCACAATGACTAAAGACCATCTGGGCTGTGAGATTCAATGACTCTTACAGAGGTTATGGATTGAGCAGAGATGTTTGATCAAAATCACTTGTGTAGGGCTGCTATGATAAATCTGTGGGCTTTATTTTCAAGGCCGTTTACTTCGAATGACAATGAGCTAAATAACATCTGAAACACCGAAAATGCATTCACGAAATTAAAATGACTTGAACCCATTTAAGAAGTTATGCTGCTAGGATTTCCAGGGTCAATAATTTTGTTTGTTAGGCCTTTGCTCTGCTTACCTAATTAGTCATGCATAGTTTTGCCATTAATAAATCAAAGGCTTAAGTCATAAATGCAATGCTTGGTGGTGAAAGCACATAATGAAAATGTTTGTTTTCCTGGCAGATTTTTTCTAAAGAATAGACATAAAAACATAATATGAGTTTCTCTGCACAAATTTGCAAATAAATGACTCTCATTAATCTGCTTAAGACCTTGGGTAATTTTATGCACTTAATCTGAGAAAAGGATGTAATAAAACAAGGCAAAAATAGATGGATATAAATTCAGAAGTAGGAGATAATGTGTGAGCCATTAAAATAGGAAGGGTAGTCAGATGGACCTTCGCTTGTTGCAATCCGTATAACTATCCGCGGGATCAAAAATGAAAACCCAGACCTTTCACCAAAACGAGCAACCATTCTTTTTTTGAATTATTCTTAGGAATCTTACACAGTTTTGAATTCTGGCAGTGTTTGAAAAGTCAACAGGACAAACGGCAGTCACCAAGCTCCATGCCATTAGCGTGGCGGCCAAGTTACAGTCAGTCAGAAAGGCAGATTAGTACAGAGAGAGACATTTAGCATTCATATAAGAGTGGACATAGAGAATTAAGCTTTATACATCTTTCAGCGCATTTTGTTTTTTGGTTAATTTGCTTATCAGAGGGTTTAGATAAAAATAAAAAATCTGGCACTGTTTGTCGGTGCAGCCGGATCGCCCTACGATAGCTCGTTTCACCACGCCATTGGTGGAAGCTCAGCACCTTTCTCTTAACTTTATCATCATCTGGTTTTTAGGATAAAAAGATGTATTTAACATTTGCGACATGTGATGGTGAGATTCACAAAGCTTCGACTTTTTAATCTAAACAGTCCTTTATCTCGATTCCCGTGCAAATGGTTGCCTCTTGTAAATTTTAAGATAGGCTTTGTCTTGATAAGGTGCCCCATTATTTAAACAAATATGCATTGGGGTATCCGTTGTGTTCTGCAAAACTCCATGCCTTGCAGCGGAAATGTGATTGTCTCTAGAAAGTTTATCAGACTACTATGTAACTAAAGGTATCTGTGTAAGGAAATATCCGCAGGTTAACTTCCTTCCACCCACGCACTCACTACAGCTGAATTAGTTCTTGGCTGTAGAACTTATTTATCATCACCCGCAGCAGCTTTAGCCTTCTTATCATTTGTCCGTCAAAACGTACCAGATTGACTTGTGTGAAGTCACCAGCATCTTAGCCTGCATATCAATCCTCGCTAAGAGTAAAGTATACAACCTCGCTTTTTCGAATGTCAAAAGTTGCACCCGCACCTTTTGATGTAGCCTGGAATTGGTACAAACCTATTCAGTGCATTTGCCTTCGAGGCCGTAGGAGACAGAAATATGGAGAAGACGTTCACACAGCGGCACCTACATGCCCTTGCGAGATGGTATTTCGAAAATTTGCTTTCATATCAAGATAGCTAGGTAACCTTTTTCGGAGGTAATACCACCTCTAGGTGGTCATTTGACTGACAGCAACGATAGTATTTTCGTCTTCATTCCAGCTTCGTGCAAATACCTCTGTCTGCTACAGCTGAAAATTTTTGCATCAATTTAATCTTATGGATGCAATATGACCTTGCTTTTTTCTTATAAGACCCTTGAAGTAAATATCTTTAACTGTCAATTCCTTCGCTTTTCATCTATAAAAATTACTTACTTCCTGCCTTGAATTCCAAGAGTACCCATGTCGTTAATCCCCGTTATTTATCGAATATTAAATTAGAAGTACTTAGCCCTATCCCATCCCTAGCTCGATAGCAAATGTCAAAAAACACATGATTTCGTTAAGTGTGAAAGTATTTTTTGCCTTTTGGCTGAAAAAGTTTTAGTTCAACTTGACATGGTGAACCAGAGGGCTTGAAAGTGATGTTGGAGTGGGAGCAAAAAAGAGAAAGTTAAAGTGCGAACGGAAGTGATATTTTCTTGTTCCCACTTGATGAAGCTGACCTTTACTTGGAAAGGTTTTCAGCAGTATCTCGCGCATCTGACTGGAAATAGCACATACCATGACCACTCAGGATGCCGTCTTCCCCGGCCGGTCATTACAATTCACCACATTTTAATTCAATTTCTCCCAAACCCTGCATTCAAAATTCGGATCTGGCAGACAAGAGAGTTTGGTGAAATTATTCACCCTTTTGTTTGTCAGTCTAGAGCCATAGATGACTACTAATTTATCGTGGCAAATGATTTTATGTCTTCTCTTCGCTTATAGTTGCTTCAAATGTCACAGTTAACCACTTTGAATTCCAACGAAAAGGTTGCTATCCGCTGAGAAATACGTTCTTTTGAAATAATGATACTACTCCCGAGCATTACTGATGCGATCTCAAGTCAACAAAACGTTCTTGCCGCATATTTATATTTATAGTTCTGGTATCAAGTACGTGAAATGTTTTCGACTATCCTATCTAGTTGTAGCTGATTCGGTATCGCTAGCGGATTTTTTCATTTTAAGGCGAAATACAGGTGGAGATTACACCTGGTGTAAAAACAAATGTGCTTCCTTTATCTTTGAGCGGGAGCCACGTTAAAAGAGTGGAACGCCCCATTGCGGTAGTCGATTTTTTCCCGAACTCGAGCAGTAATAGTACTAAGAAGATATCGTAGGGTGATAAACGCTGAATATTGCAGAGATTCAGAGAGCACTTAGACAAAGAGAAAACAAATAATATAGTCTCCTTTTTTGGTCAGATGATAGTAATTGAACACGTTGGCTGTCTGTTGAACTCCCAGTTTTGGTAGAGGCTCCGCTTAGGTTCTAGGTGGGCTGACCGTCGGATCATGTCAGAAGCCCTAAGCCCTTATGTCTATCGATGTAATGTATTACGCCTAAGTATTGTGCCCCACGTCCCAAGGGAAGCCTCGAGCGGTTGTACAGTGCTGCAGGTGGGCCTGATCACCTTCAAACAAATCCTAGAACTAACAACTTTCAATGCATTAAATCTGGTGTTTGTATTTACTCTAAACACGAGTAAATTTACTTATTTGTATGAGCAGCCTGACATTGTACCATCAATTTCTCTAAATGCTGTATCGCATAGCTGCAAATTAAAGGATGAAAGTGCGGATTTCAAACGCCTCCCAGTGGACATCACGTCTTAAAAGCAGGTCAGCATTCATTATTGTAAAATTTCAGGAAGTCAGGACTGAGTGAGTATCTCAAGTGCTCGAGAAGATCTAGATTTCAACCTTTGGAACAATACTTACCTTTAGAGTTCTGAATTCCCTAAGGCTCTTTTAACCACGACATGAAAATGTTACTCACATATGACCAAGTTATTCAAAGTTTGCTCTTTCACAAAAGGCATCAAAATTTCCAGTAACCTATTTTAATGTTTGTTGTAGACAGTTTGGAACACCTGGAATGATTTTGCTTAGTTTGAATGCATTTATAACGTATGTGAACATCGACTATCCAATTAACCCTTATCAATTCTAGGTGTACTAAGATGCACTTAAAGAAGCAAGTCCTCCATCTCAAAGAGCATGTGACCCTTCGTTTTGTTTTTTTGTCTAAGCAAGTCTTTTTTAAGCTGGCTTGGGTGTAAACTGTGGATTTATTAAAAGGAAACTTATTTACCCAAAGATTAGTAGCTTCAAAGCAAATGCAATTTTACGCATCATCCTAGTGCTTTAGAAACATTTTTATAGCAAATTTTTATCAAACACACATACCTCTTAGTCCGGGACGGATGCTGCAAGACGAAGATTGGAATTCGTCAGGCCCATTTTGTGTTTCTATGTTGAATGAAAATTATCGCGGGACTAGTCTCGTACCCTTTTCTCTCTCCTTTAAAGAAAAATCTACCTTTGGACCAAAATATTTCCCTTTTTTCTTCGCTCACACGCATAAGAACTTCATTTGCAATTGCATTTCAGGCGGACCAACACATATTTTGAGCATTAAGTCGCAGACTAGAATGGCAATTAATATCCTTTCTACTATTATGGGAGGAAATCTGTTTCCACGAGACAACTTTATGCCTAGTCAGGAAGATTCCACTTTGACATTCTAATGCATCTAGCTTGATGCAGCAGGCATTAATTTCAGTTCACTTCCAACGAACGGTGACTCGCGCTTCCGACAGTGAGAATATATTCATATGGGCATTATTTTTCGATAATTTCCTAAGTCCTCTTCCCTTTTTAAAATCAGTACAACTTGGTCTAATTAAAAAGGATCTACTGGCGCCTATTGGAAATCTACTTTAATTACGTCTAACATAAAGGTTACATCTGCAATAAGTTAGAGGATTTTGAACTCTTATGGAGGTGTCGACAGCAAATGGGTTTCTATCTGAAATCACACTGCTTATAGGCACATCATAATGAACAAATCTCTAAACTCACCCATTTTACTTGATTAGCAATTTTCCTTTTCTTAAAGTTTGAACAAATATAGAATAAATCATCAAAAACTGTGAAAACCTTCATCGTAAATGTTGTTCCCCTCCACAAACCCGACAAGGGGCAATACTGTGGGTGCGCCGAAAACTGAAAGGACAAACAGAATTAGGTGAGGCAAAAAATCCTTCGCTTCAACCTTCCATCTGGCACTTGTTGTCTTCCCAAATAAGTAGGGATTAATATTTTCATGAATTTTGAGGACAGGCCATCAGAGTGGTTTAGTTTTAAGCCTTTGGAAGGCGTTCCATTAATAACTTTGATGACTTTAAGGTGGACGTTATTCCTAAGCAGATTCTTTTCAGTTAATCACGGATTAAATGGGTTCTGTTTTGAACTGGCAGCAGAAAGCACGCCAAAGCCTGTTTGATGTCAAAAAACTCAGGCAAGATTGATTTTGTCTTAGACTTAAAGAATAGTACATCAATCAACCATGATGCGGAAAATTAATTACTTATAGCGTAGTAGTCATAAAACTAGTTAATTAATTAAAGTTTGGAGAAGTTTTTGCTACCTAGATTTTATCTAGTCACACCGACTCCGATTTCTGTTGTCTTCTTAAAATGGAATCAATCCCCTGTACCTCAAAAATTATTTTGACAAATCGTAAATAATAAATTTCTTGGTGGGATTATTCCCTCTCCATCAAGGCTTAAAAAATGGCAGCATTTTGCATTATTCTTCTCCATTTTTTGAAAAGATATTCACCCCAGTGTCAGACAGATCTCTTTCCACCCGCATGGCTTGGGGCTGTGAAGATTTTATTTCAATACCGCCCATAGCAGTTACTGAGGCTAATGTCACTTCCACATCAGTAGTACAATAAGACCCTATCCAATGAGTGACCACCCATCATTCCCCACGTTTCGTCCATCTGGTACTTAACCCGAATCCCTCGTCTCATTGTTAGATGATTGCATGCTCAGTCCACTGCCTTTCCTCTCAAACCAATCCACACGGCCAAATTCCAGTTCATTTTAGCAATCCCAAACCCGAAGTACTCTTTTAGAGGAAGATGCTCCAATCATCCATATCCAAGCGTTTGTATTCTTGACGAAATAGTGAGAACCGATTCAAGTCTACTCTAATGCAAAGACTTTACCTAGTGACTCCTCAGTAGCGGAATAGTTTATCAGTCAAATTCAAATTTAGGAAGTTCATGCACAAAGTCTTGTCACAAAGAAGCAGATGGCTACGCAAGGATAAAGCACTGCAAGCTTTTCAAGTCTTGCCGTAACGACTGCGGCGTGAGCGCATAGCAATTTTACTTTTTACTGTCAGAAATAGCCCTTAAAGAGAATGATTCCAATCTTTTGAAAAACAAGAAAATATTTTTTACCATTAGTGAATTGTGCATTTAACCTCAAACGGTGCTCTCCATCAGTTCTTCATCAAGAAATTGAGAGGTTTGTTTACTCCGCAGACTCTTAGCGATCCGTCCTCTCCATTGTTATTTGGTGTCATTGCGCGCACTTTCTGGGGTGAAGCATCTTGAGAACACGACATAGTCACACCGTTTCGCCGGAGGCTGTTTAAAAAAAACCTTCTTGTGTAACCATTGTAGCATCTCGCAGTGGTAAAAAGGCTTTACTGACTGTATATTTCAGTAGTTCGAAGTTTTGAACACTTTTTATTCAATACCCCAGTTAGTTAATGGTGAATGTGGTGGGCAGTTCCGACTTTGTCTGAGTGGAATGCACGTTTGCCTTTGTAGTGGCAGATCAAGTAATTAAACCGCATCTTCAATCACTTTGTCACTTCTAGGTACCTCGGATCGAGGGCGCCTTACAATCACGACCTCGATTTCGGATGGAGGGATAAATTTCTGGGATTGGGCATTATGCAAATCCTAATTATACAGGCGTGTAGGTGGTACGCTTGTGAATTATGCAGAAAAACACAGGTAAGGTTTTTCCTGGAAAGTAAACACCCTTATAGGGCCTAGCCGGGATCAATGGTGTTGCAAACTGGGTCAGAATTTCATGAACATGTTTATCTGATTGCTCTTTCTTGCTATTGGGCAGTTTAAAGAAATTTATCCGAGCACTTTATCTCTAAACCAACTTTTTCGGATCGTATTGTCAGGAAATTAATCATGATCAACATTTAATTGGTGCATCTGATTAAAACGACATCCCTGCAAGCTTACATGCAATGCAATTTTAAAGCTCTAGAAGTTTTTCCTTACCCAACGACGTTACATGAAGACAAGCTGTATATGCGCCAATAATTATGGTAAGGTCAAGGACATTCGAGATACTATAAATAGGCGAGAACGCAACCATCCTTTAGCTAGCCAGCAATCACGTACACACAATTTTCACCACCCTCCCTTGTTTATTTCGACTCTTTAGCAAATGAAGATGTCCATTTTGAAGTTGTTATTTTTTCGATTAAGATGGCTGAAAACTCGACAGGATTTTGCCTCAAGCACATCAAAACATTTATTACAGTTTCATTCTGTTTACCACTTTATTTTGTTTATTTATCAACCTCTGGGTAATTATCACTGAAGGATGCACTGTAATTGAAAGGGTAGGAGCATTAGAAAAGATATTCGATTAGGGTGTTTGTTATTAAAGTCTCTGAGAATAGCCACCGCTTATAAAAGATCTTGTATCACACCAATTATTGTCAGTTTGGCTTTCTTTTTGGCAAACAGATATACTGTGAAGTAAATTTTACCTATGCGGCATTAGCAGGCCCAGGATGGAGGATTGGCGTATTATGTGCATTGCTAACTGAAAGCGTACAAACTGCACGAGCTCTCCGGTCTTCATAGACTTCGGCCACCACCTTAGGTTTATGTTACTTCCTCCTCGTCACCCTCCTTCTCATCTTCTCTGCCACCTAACTTTGTAATAGGGTCTTATTCAGATCTACAGCCTATGATTTCTCTAGGTCGAATCTGGACGTTAAATTTTGTTCAGATGACTTTTATGAGCGGCGTTTTCATCTAAACCGTGACTGCATTAAAGGTTTTGCAGCAGAAAGCACAATTAAGTTGAATAAGGTTAGTCATGTTTGTATCGTCTTACAATTTATTAGTTTGCCTTATTCGCTACTAGGATCTCGGAAGAAAATGGACCACCACCAGAGTCCAAATGTTTGTTCCACCATGCCACCAATTAACCTTCCTTATCCAAATGGTTCTGCTTTAGTCCAGCGTGCCAGTTAGATGTGATGTGCAAGGCAAGGTTCAAAAGCAAGGAAGATGCCTTAAGTGGTGGGGAAAATTCTGGCGAAGTAATAAATAGAGTCCTGATTTTTAAGCTTCCTGTGCACATCAACCTGTGAGAAAATTGTTTTGGCCAAATGTCATGCAGGATCATTACACCGGGGGGCAGTCTCGATAAATCTGGCGAGCTCTTGACCACCCAGGCCACCGGAAGTACTCCGCTTAATAGCAGTATTGCGAGGCCGCTCACAGACTTAAAAAGAATTCTGTCTATTTCGTGTTTCTATTAATTAGTTTTAATGCTATTGCTTCATGCGGAGCGTCACTTGTAAGGCACATTATTTGCAAATTTATCACCTATCAAGGCGAAGTGAAAATGTAGCTGTCACCATAAAACCGTAACAAAGTTAGGCTTCTAAAAGTTGCACTTATAGGTTGTGCCATTGCTTTAGAAAGAAATTGATAAGTTAGGCAATTTTATCCCTTGTTATTTCCTCGTGTCTAATAAATCCTCCTTGATTTAATATTTCAACATCTAATTTAATAAACGTTTATAATACTAGACACAATTTCCCGACAGAAGAAGGCGTTAACTTATCTTGCATTTTGCAGATTTTCTGAGGTAGATCTGCGTAAGACATTCATACAATACCAAAACTACTTTTCCTTCTTCCTCCTGCCTCATGCTGCTCATCGCTTTCACTTTAAAATTACAATCCACTGGCTCGCCATCATTTTCTAGATCACCCTGTACTAAACTAAATAGCAATTGCATTTGTCAAAATTGTGTTACCTCAGCAAAACAACGGATTTGCCAAAAGATGCTTAGTAATACCCACTTGCTTTGGCTACACCGCGACCAGTAACAATGACTAACACAAGGCGCACCCCCACAGGAATTAATCACGAGCCATTTCATCCTTTTCACGGGCAAACAAAATAAGGGGGAGTATGGTATGTTTTTCTCTCAGGACACTTAAGTCCAAAAAAGGTAAACGCTTTGCAGGAAATAGCAAAATCGAGGGGTCAACCAAAGTTTCTCTACCTAAAATTTAAAAATTCTTTACTTTAAAGTGTTTTGAGATTCAGCGTTTGGTCTTACATTAAACTGAGCATCTTGACAAACGCACCTTAATCAGAGTAGTTTAAAATTCAATGTTGAATGCTTGTACTTACTTCCTCTGCATGGTTCGCCTAAAAGTCTGTTTTATTAAACAAAACGTTGCCAAATTCGGTATTTAATTTTCGCTTCAGCTGTTTTAAACTGCCCGCTCAATAAAATCGCATCTTGTAAACCCTGACCGAGGTAAAAAACAATTTCTGAGTCTGTGAACGCAGCCACCGCGACAGCTGGCAGATATCAAGGTACTTGGCACTTGGTGAGTACTTCATCGAGAGCAAAGGGTGTTTGGCAAGGGACAATTATTTGTCAGTAGGGAAGAAGGTACGATTGAAACTTCATTTTCCGTTCATAAGCAACAATGCGAAAGCGTCACGCTACTTTGAACAAAAAATGCGCTTTTTGATAAGATTCTGGAAGTAAGGAATCTCTACGAAAAAACCGCATTTTACATTTCTAAGAATGTACTTTTGAGGGCGCAGACTTCATTCTTCAAACAATATTAGGAAGCTTTAAGCCTGGATATGCTGAAATTCTTCGCCCTTCAGGCTCTAAAAACTAAGGAGAGCTTGATCGCACAAATTCGCACCATCAGCCAAGTTGTTATTATAAATGTCTCTTGGCAAAGTCATCTTATTTCTGTGAAGTAATGGACCTGGTAAATTACATTCATGTAGCATTTTATTTCCATGCACACCAATTTATCCCCCATTTCTCGCCATCATAATAGTTTTGTCTCTTAAGGAATGCACCAACAAAACAGTAATGAGGTATGAGTTTTGAAGTAACTGAAAAGGACCTTGAAGCTGATATGAAATAACAGCAGTACTTGACAAGCGGTTCCGTGCATTTATTTTTTCGCCTGAAAAACTGCTTCGTCACGCAAATCGCTTGTTTATATCAGTTTGCTTTAATCTACTCAAATAAATCTTGGCACTTCGAAGCAGCTACTTTATGTTTTATTTTTATTTACTTGTTCACCCAGATTATTGCAGTACAACACTATTCTAGCATGATTTTTGACATCATCCGTGGATAGAAATGTTGATCTATTATGCAGAATTTGAGAATTCGCAAGGAGAACTGGTGCAAAACCGAAAAATCATCTACAAACTTCGATTTGGTGCAAAAAAAATTATTAAATACTGTCTCAAAATTTACCAATTTCAATTAATTTACATATTTCAACTTGTCAAAAACTATTATCAGATTTTGACCTGGTTTTTAGCCCTCCAGACCTCCATGAGGACGGAACAAAACGAAGCTCAGGGGTAGACTATGCATTATCAACATGCAGAAGTACCATGGGCTACTGGCATGGTCCAGCGGGCATTCCAAGCAGAGCCTTGAGTGCTCTTGATACCAAAAACAAAGAGTTATAAAACTAATCAAAGTACTTCTTTATCACTGCTCCTTCGATTTCAGGTGCCTCGTCAGAGGTATAAACGGGCTTCATGTCCTCCGCTCCAACACATGTCAAAAGTCTGCTACTGGGCCTGTGGTGAGAGTTTAATCCGCGTTAAGAAAGATTTCTGGCTAGAAAAAACCAAGACATGATGTCCAAAGCAAGAGATTGTTGTAGGCAGCATTTGTTTCCTTACAGGAAAGGTAGTTAACATTCCATTTTGTTTTGTCTGTCGACTGTAGGTCCACGTAACTTTCGAGAGTCGGACATTCTACATGCAGTCCCACACTGGTGTCATTTGCATTAATATGGCCCAATAAAACCAAACACTTTATGACAAAAAAGGCGATAAGAACTTCCAATTTTGTATTATATTTTAAGTGAGTACTTTGAACGTCAAGTACATGTTGACCGTCTTCAAGAACAACATTTTTTAACCACCTTAAGGAATTTACGAGAACCATATTTCTTCATTTCTTTACAGAGCTAAACTTTTGAAAAGTTGTTTCAGCAAATTACAAAACACCATTCTCAGCCTCTTATATTTATAACATTTCTTTCGTCGGTATCTCAGATTTGTACAAACTTTTGTTTTTCCATATTTATTACCTTTGGTGCACAAAAGGTAGTTCTCAAATGACTTTTTGAATTAGCTGTATTTCTAAAGTAACTTAATTGCGATACTCTCGAATTTCACCAACTTCAAGACTTAAGGTAAAAATCAACTTATAATTGTTTTTAAAAAGTTCTATTAAATGGAAGCTTTCGTTGTAAAACTCGAAATTTTTCTCAATATTTTTTAATGAACGCAAGATGAAATCTCCTTAAGTAGAATCTCTAAAGAGTAAGAAAAAAGTTTTTTTCAGATTACTGACTAGTCGTTGCCCATAATAATAAGAAATCCTTGTTTTCTTTCTGGTTCTACGTTTGGATACTTGCTAACATAAAATCACCATTGCCATCAAACGTAAATTAGTATTTGTAGAAAGTTGCATTGACGCTTGCAGCGCCTGCAGCTAATCATCGAACCATTATTTTTTGTGAAGTGTTTTTAAAAATTTTGCGAAATTTAAAAACATATCTGGTTTTATCATCAAAATACCTGTGGCATACAGGATCGGCACAAGTGTAGCCAATCATCCATTGTTAGCCTTCATCCTCCCAACCAATCGGAGAGCTGGTGATGACGCATCGCGGTTTCGACGGCGAAGAAGGCCATTTCCTCGTTTCCCACATGTCATTTCTCTCAAGTGCACACATAGCACCCACTCATTCATTCAAACGCTCGATCCTTTAAGGCTCAGCCATCTGACGAACTCGAGTTCCCTACATGGGACCAGTTTCTCGACAGACATGACCACATCTGCCGACATGCAACAGGTGCTCATGGCGAATCGGTTGAAAACCGTCGCCATGGGCTATATGGGAGGCCCCGTATGCATCGTTGGAATCGTCACAAGTGCCCTTAGTCTCATTCTTTTCAAGCGCGACACCTCAACAACGCTTAGCACTCGTGTCCTCCTCTCAGCCATCGCTGTGGTGGATATATTCTTCCTCTTTTTTATGTTCCTCCTATGGTGTGTCAGACGCTTCCTCCCCCAAGATTCGTTGGCATTCCGGCAGTTTGACAGTCCTTTAGTCTTTGGATTCATCTTCTACATGAGCAATGTTTTTGAGCTCTACCGCAACTGGCTGGTCGTTGTGATCGCCGTAGAGCGGCTCCTCTACTTCCTCAGACCCATCGAATTCAAGGTACTTTGGAGTGTTAAAAAGGTCGCAGCTATCCTCATCTCCCTTTGTCTCTTCTCTTGCTTCATTCGCATTCCCGTACTCATCTATGGGATTGCTAAAAAGTCCCCTAAATTCGACGACTCTGTCACCAAATTAACTCGACTGATCCATTCTCTGATAGACTGTGTTGTACTAACTCTAGCACCGGTTGCTTTAATGGTTACTTTATCTGTAGCCACTACATTACGAATTAACGCAGTGGTTAAGACAAAACTGCGCCTGGTAAATAGCAATTTTAGTCAACAGCGTCGAATATCACAATCGCCTCAACAACTGCTTCAGCCGCACGAACAGCTGAATCCCTTCCAGAAACAAGATGATGCTCCGTCACGAAAACACTATCGTATCGTGAAAATTCTACACACCGTCCTAATTACCTTTATAATCTGTTCCACACCTTCCATTCCTGCTTCAATTATGCACTTCTATACTGTCTTTCATGAGATAGAGGGTGGGCGAATAAATTACGTATCAGAGGTGCTGACTGTGATCGCCAATTTCGGTTCTCTGGTCAACTCGACCTCCAATTTCTTCGTCTACGTAGCGCAGAGTAAACGCTACCGCTATATACTGGCCAAAATCCTCATGCTTGATCGGTGTTTCGCCTCGCTGCATCGAGAGCCAAGCAGTACGCAGGAGACTTGTTGTAACCTGCAAGAGGATGGGAAAACGCAGTAAGAGGTTGTGTGCGTGTGCGTACAAGTGCCAGATTGGGCCACTTTTTCACTATCTCTATCTTCATTTCTCTCGTGCCAACAAATGCGCACACGAACACACGCAAGTTCTCTGTAAATATTTATGTTCCATTTCAAGTTCCTATCCCTCCTTTCCTTTGACTCCTTTCTTGTCCTCTTTTGCAAGTATGAAATGGATTTTTTCGCGCGCATATGTGGTATATGGAATACATGAGCTGCACCTATGTATGTATGTGTCAAATTACGAGTCAAATTTTTAATAAATTCTTTTCTAAGAAACAAAGTGAATTATGTGATAAAAGACTTTTATTTTTGCCGGAGAGTAAGGAGCTAATTTAATTGTTTTATCTTCTGAACATCACAATCTACAATTTGTCATTTAGGAGAGAGTACACCTGGTACTAGTAAGGAATGGCCTTATACAGGGTTACAGAGTCAGACATCATGCGATCGTAAAGATGTAAACGCACCATCGTAATATTTATGATCATTTCGTTTGATAAAATTATAGTGGTAGTGCCCCGATTCCATCCATTCGCAACCGGATTGAGGAGGACAGGAGCCACCGAAATTCATTGTGCCTTATCGCAGGACCTAGGGACACTGGAACACATAAAATCTGGGAGATTCGCTGCCTTAATGAGAAATTGTAAATGCTGGTAGTATTTATAGCTTCGCAGGCATTAATAAGTGAGAGATTTCTCACATCTACCAACATCAAAGCGCCCTGTACTATTCAATGGAGAAGAAAATTGATGTTTAGAAATTTGTCGAATTAAAAAATTTTCACCGAATGGATAATTTGGGTGAATCATTGGGATTCCAATTCCTATTTCAGGAATCGGAAATTTAAGACTGCTGCATTTCGTTTGATCTCCTCTACAACTACGATGACCAATCACAAAGTGCTGGTGGGATCTCAATTTATCTTCTAGTTTGCCTTTAGGTTAACAACTTGGGATACTGAGAAGAAAGGTGATAATGCAATGTTCACAGATTGATTGCTCGTTTTATAGAGGAGTTGATTTATTAAAATGTTGGTGTGTCTTTTAGTATGGGAATCTAGCTTGATTACAATATGGGAGGTGCTTTTTGATAGAACATGATTTGTGCTTATTTGGTCCTCCGGATCCAATGGAGTTTTAATAAAACAAAGCATTTATTTATGTAGAAAACAAAACTTGGCCGTATTAAGTCTCTTAGGCACCTTGCAATAACATTCCCGCCACTAGCAATGCAAAACAAAGCGCTGTTCATTTGAATTTTAAGAAGGCAAATTTCACAGACAGCCCGACGACATATTTGAGCACCTAACTCTCCAAGGTAGCATGATTGAGGGAATCCGACTTCACAGTGATTAAATTTACTCTAATCAACTTTAAGCTCACAATTATCGGTGTCAGCAAAATTTGGTTTTCGTCGGTAGGTGTGGGGCTAAAAATTTCGATGAAAGTTGGAAACACCACATTATTTGTATTCTTATAAAGTAGATTACAAACCTCCAGTCAAAAGCGGTGCTGTTTTGCCACACGGAAAAGGAAGTTCACTTCTACTTTGCAACTGCTACACAAAAAGCTTAAAAAAATTGTTTTGGATTGACGTTGTTAAATTTGCGTGAGAGATGGGCGTGCATCCCGTCCACATGACCAATTATCTCCTCCAGATATCTTCAATCATATTGTTTTGAATTATAGACACTTTTGCATAGTGGCGTTTATTTGACTCAAAACTACTTGCAAGGCAGGTATTTTTAGTGGTATCATTCTTACTATAGGCGTCCTCAGGCCTTGTATAAGCGCGTGACTCCAAATACATGGATCACTCACTTTGCGGGGTAAAAGTGCAAATAAGATGGCGAATTCCCCGTGGAACGCTAATTTTTGATAAGGCGGTAAAAATACTTTTGATGTTGCTAATAATGTGCCTAAAATATTGTTAGGCCAAGAGAAATGGATCAAGGGGGCCTCAAAACTCCTTGGTGTCTGATCTGCGTCAAAACAAGAGCTCACAGCTTTAAGAGAGATGGGCAATAGGATTTTTATTGGAGATTTCATAGCCTTGGCAAACCGACCTCAAGCAAAAGCTAATTTTCCTGAGGACCAAATGAAATGCAGTAAAATGCCAAACGGAACCGACTATTAATAGTGACTGGGTTCCTTGTGAAAAGTTTGTGCCCGAACTCGAGGGGCCTTTATAAAAGAAATGCCAGTATTTTGTTATCACAGGGGGCTAAAAAGAGTCCCAAATTCTTCTTATGCAGGTATATCAAGCTCAAATTACACCATACCTCCCCACATTAATTTTTCGCTGGCAATGTTATGTGCAAACAAAATGACTCTTAGTTCCAAAATTTTCTTTTAGATTCAATTCGAAGCATTCTTGACCTTAAGCTACAAAGGCCTCATTTTAAAATTTCAACTAATAGCCATTTGTTTCAGAAATTTAGACACAGGAAGTAATCTACAAGGAAACTGGGAATTGCGCCAGAAGATGCACTTAATATTAAATGTGATTCCGTCCCATAAATAGAAGCTGGAGTGGAACCTCAGCTACGCACTTCACAGCCGATATCGTCGTAGCGGTCGTGTGAAAGAACCGGGTAAAATGATCACATTAATTGTTTGTTGTCTTATCTCCTGCCATTAGTCCGATTCATCCATCTCACGATATCAATCCAAAATTTTTGCTGCACCTGGATGTGAATGAGTTTCCTAACGGAATTGGAATTCAAAGAATTTCCTTAAAACATAAGAAATAGCGCTAAAAAATGTGCATTATGGCTAAAGCGCTACTGATTGCCATGATGTCTGTGACTTATTCTTAACTAATGATTTTAAGAACAAGGATTCGTGCCACGGCGCCTAGACGAACAAAGCACATTAGGGAGCATAAGGAAAATCGAAACCTTGTATAAGGGGTAGCGATAATTGAACTTAAAAGTTTGTTTCACTTAAGGAGTTTAAATATCAAAAGTTTCGCGTTTCCTTTGGCCTTACGGTGCATTACTTTGTCCCCTTCTCCATTGGTAAATAAACGGAGAGGGCAACTGATGCGATCTAACGGAAGGGCACCTTATACTGCATGTAAAGCTTGATTGTTTATTCATCACAGCAACCAAGAACAGACAGAGCACCACAACTTGGACCGTTCCCTCGTTTGAAGGTCGCAGAAGCTTATAATGAATAATTTTATGGTCGGGGAGTAAGGTCGTTGTGCTTGATTGGATGTTATTCTGCGGCAAGTTTGATGTTAGCACCCGACAACTAGTTCAAACAACCTAAACCGCACTGACCACCTTGTTTTTGATCAAATCATTGCAGCAGTCTTTGTTTACCTATCGCTGTCTCATTAGCAGCCATTTAATTTAATTACTTTAGCTGTCGGTAAATAGGCTCACCACAAACTTTTTCCTCGTTTATTTTTTCCATACCCATATTATAAAGCGTCAGCTTTCTGGTCACATAGGTACGAACGTCTCTCATTTTTAGGCGGGCACCATGCACGAAAATGAATTTCCTAAGCTATCATCCCTATATACCTGCAAGTCGCATCTACAAAGGCCTACTAAAGTTTTTAAAACCATCCTAAATTGCCGTGAATCGGCAATAAATTAAAATGCCATTCATGCGATCGGCTCAATTTAAAGTACAAAAATTCGGCTTGTATTCTTATAAAAACTTCTTTAAATCTCTAAATTAGAGCTGTAGAAAAATTTTGCCTGATTTTGTTGACTAAATCAGTTAATTAATTCTATCGTTGGGGCCATTTATGAACTCAATGTAGTCACTTATACGCATGCAGTTTCGGGTAATGATCATGCTGACTTCTAGAGATTGCAAAAATATTGTGTCAGAGAGGAAAAGTGTCCAAAATTTTGCAAATTATTTCCACTCTAGTAACCTTAAGCAGGACTTCAGCGACCCATCAGTTAAGCAAAACGGACTTGACTTTTCCAAGAAACCTTCCTGATACTTCAGTACTCAAGTTGGCACGCCACAGCACTGCAAACGATTCAAATCGGAGAGTAATTTTGTTAAAACCATGAACATAAAGGCAGGAAGACTAGTGGGAAAGGCGACTAGTTGAGGGGCCTGAAGAGCTCGAGTCATATTACAAAAGAATGTTCCCTTGTCAGAATATTGGAGTAAAATTTAATTAGCACTAAAGTGTATAAATGCTATCAAAATACACAGCCAAAATTATAGAGGTTTATAATTTTTTCGTAATGCACATTTCTAATTCGTAAATAGCACTTCACAAATCGCTTAATAGTTGATAATATCTCTATAAAGTGGTCAAATTTTCGTCACTTTTCAATCAAACTAACAACGGTGCATACAGTTTGGTAGCTTCTTCCTTTAACTCTGAAAATCCTGTCATTTAAAATTACGTAAACTACTATCTTCCTAAGCCAACAGAAAGCTGTCTTGACGTTCAGAAATGGACTAAAACAAAACAAATACTTTAGTATCAATTGAAAATGATGTTGCTGATCACGTTTTACCGTTTTCCACAGCCATCTGATCCGGATCCTTCTTCTAACGTTTATATGTTCAATGTTTGATGGGACAATAAAGCGGTTACTACTATTTTTGCCCAGTGTATTTAGTCCCTTTCCCCTTCCTGATCTCTTTTCCTGTGAGAAACACCCTTGTCATGCAGACATGGGCGCAACTGGAGAAGGGAACATAGCACCAAGCCGCATCGTCTCCCATGTAACAAATTTACAATTCGGTGGGAAAATCTGGACAATAAACCCTTTTATATTTTTGGAGGATTTCCTAAGCAGCGAAGAGTGTATCTACTACAACTGACGCTGGTCATATAGGGAGCTTGGTGATGGGGTCGTTGGTGCGGTTATGATTATGCCATAACTTTTACCATACACAAACGAGCAGAAGGAGTTTTTCCTACCACTTAGTTTAGTAGCTTCTGTTAGCTGCTATGGCGATGCGCATTATTAGTTCCTTTGCCAAAATATGCGGTAATGCGTTTTTACTTGGATTTCTAACAATCAAGAGAAATTGAAAAATTACTAAGAGTTGTATTAGAAGATCTGTTACCAAGTGGATCAAATCAAGTGGAAAAGAGTTTGATTCTTGTGTGTTTTAAAGTTTTCCCTTGAAATTGTCCCATCCACACGAGTCTTCATCTACATGACTGTGCACTAAATAAAGCACTTTTCTCCCTGAATACAGAAACTTGACGAATTGATAGGATTTCTGGAGAGTTCGGTTATGGGAGGCGACAGATGCATGTGTTCTGGGTGCGCTTTACGGAAGTGATCGGTGCCTTTCTAAAGTGTCCACACACACTCCCGATTCGTCTCCTTAATTGCTACAAAAGCAGACTAATTATCGACGCCCACACACCAAAGTTTTACAAATTATTACAACTTAAGGAACAATTTTGCCATGGTAAACACTGTAGAATTTAGAAGTATCAGTGGCACAGAACTGGTTACAGCTTGTAGCAAGAGAAGAGGATTTGCTTATATTATTCTCCCTTACGTTGAATGGAAGGTCATGTTCGGACGTCTAATAGAGAGGGAATGGAGATACCCTACTTAATTGCAATTGATAAAAAGGTGAAGTATTCGAGTTTAAAATGCTTTGGTTAACTCAACATAAGACTGCAGCTTTTGCGTGTAATTTCCTTTGGAGGCCTTGCATATCAACCCTTGTAAAATATAAACAAACTTTTATGCGAATGGACTTTAAGGAATGCACATACGTCTGTCTTTTGCACCTTCACACATTAAATGCCAGTTGAACCAAATGCTATGCAAACTGCTTGGCTTTTCCCGTTTAAACTCTGTCCCAAAGATGTTGATACTTCTTATAAAGCGTGTGTTTTATTTTAAGAGGTTATAATAGGCCCTGATTGACTATACGAGCTCGAAATGACTTACATTGGGCGAACCACCTTAAGGTAGACTCATTTTTGTGAAAAAAGTGAATCTTTTTCGCGGAAAGATGTCACATTTTGAAGCGATGTTTGGCGCGGGTGATCAAACGGTTTCCTTTTATTTGTATAAGGTTGGTAAGGAACTGGAGCAAATAGGTCTCAGTCATTCGCACTACCAGTCGATTGCATGCTTCAGACTGTGGATATGGTGTGAGCTTCTTTCACGTAGTAACGAGGAGCTATTTTGAGAGGACTTACCAGCTGATTCATTGTGGTGAGAAATGGCTTATGTATACTAGCGTCAGGGAAAAGATATTACTGGTTGGTTTTAAGCAATCTGCTACCCCGCAACTCTAAAGCACACGTCTATGCATCCTCAGAGGAGTAAGCTAGGCCGGTTAATTGTTCATAAGGATTTTTTACCTAGTAAAAGTTGCCGCTCCAATATCTTTTGCGATTAGCGCACGAAATCCGTATCCTTTTGCCCAAGTCTTGCCTGGAGGAGATGGCAAAAGTAGTGGCGACTAGTTTAGCAAATAAATAGGTCACGAAGTTGTATCCAGTAATCACTGAGAATACGGATTTATTGATCAACTTTTGCATAAAACCCCTACTGTTAGAGCGCAAGGGTCAATAACTAGGGTTGCCACATTTATGGGCAACATTAAGAACTCTTGCTTTCCAACGATTTAAGGAAGGGCATCACAAGTAGTAAGCATCTCTGAAGGCTGTACTACCACAGATTAAATGGAGTATTGTTCAAACGTGTTATACCACCTCCAACAGCAAAGCAATTACTTCAATTTCAGTCTAGCGCCTGTCACACATCTGTAACGCTGAGTTCGAGGCGCCGGACAGATGTGGCTATTATGGCAGACGTATCAGGTACTATTCTTCCAAATTAAAAGAAAGCAAAGAATCTTATTTGCTTGCCTACGGATTAAAAGCTTAGTCACTTTAGAAACGCTTAATTGGATGTGTATTGTGAGTGACTGTTTTTGAGTTACAAAAATTGTTGCACATATCTTACTGTTAACCGATTTTTGCTTTAAGCATTTCTCAAATACCCAGTAGGTCACGATTCCTTTTACATCTTAAGACCCACAATTCCTTAATTTCGTCTATTGGCATTCGAGACAGACATCGGAAGCCAACCACAAGTATAAGGGGTTCTTGTTATATGGTGCCGAATTCATACTCAAGACGGGAGTGGGAAGATAACAGTTGTTGCAATAACTGGCGGTGAAATTTGCTTCATTCTTACAAGTTACAACGTCCATTTACTTCACAGGCTTTAAGTACTACAGGTACAAAACTAGATGCTATTGGGGTAATGCTATCTACAAAAAAATTGACAAGTAGGTATTTTATGAGCCATTTTAGACACCGTTAATCAAAATGGCTAGCAATGCAGTAGCACTGCGTGCATGAGGTAGCATGCCAAGGAAAGTTTAACATTCATGGAGGAGAATTAAAGCACCTCAAGTACGGTGAGAGGATGGTTCCAAGCAGTAAGGCGGCTGATAAACAAAAACAGCCCAAAGAAACCCGGTTTTAAATGCCTGACTGAGGAACATCCTGTCGCCAAACTGCACAAAGCTTAATACTTTGCGTAGAATTGGAAAGTGAAGTATCTTATGAATGCTTTGGAATGTGATAAGGTGGCAAATACTGGCCCCAAATTTAACTGATTTGATACAGCTAGCCGCACCAACTTGCAGTCTTGTCTATGGTACTCCTTGTATCCCGGTGAGATCTTAGGAAACCGGGTTTCCTTTGCTACTTGACAAATCAACGCCTTTTTCCAAAAAAGGCATATTACAAATTTCTCCATCAAAATGAACGTGAACCTATTTCTTTGCTCCCTATTCCAAAGTTCTCAGCTGTTTATCCCAGATAAATTTACTTCATTCACATATTTCTATCGGTAGGTATTTCACATACCATTCAAGTGCGCCACGAAATCTTTTCATGTTTGGAAAAAATTATTGCAGCTGTAGAGTTCTTAGTGTCTACGGTTGTACCTGCCAACTTTGTACTTACTGTCTGACTGCAACAAGAAACCCTTGAAATTTTGCTCTTGAAGTACTTGCAATGGAAAGGGTGCCTGTTATCCCATTTCGAAAATGCATTACATGGGCAGACAACGTTAATGTGTTCCCACAATATTCCAAGCACTTTTACAGGGAATGATTATTGTGTGCTTTTGACCCGTGTTTTAATGGTTTCCGTGTTGGTCAGGAATGAAGACCTTGTCCTAGATAGACTAGAAGTGAGGCTATCAAAAAGCACACAAAATAGCCCATTAAACTTTTTACTTCTGAGAATATGTGTTTTTTAAAATCGGCTAGTTCCCTTACAGCCTAAATGAAAAAGATGTGAAACTCAAATACCATGTTATTTAAGGCTTCATGGAACAAGTGACAGTATAACCTTAGATATCAAATGCTTTTCTGTCATTGAAGATAATTGTGATGTCTTAGTATACGAATAAAACTCCATATACTTGATTAAATCTCTGTTTAGGAAACGCCATTATAACTTCGCCAAATGGGTAGATCTTCAAAACATGCCAGTAACCTCAAGCCTTACTGTACGCCAACAGTGCATTTTTCTTCTGGGAAATAATGATGCGTTATTTTAGTGGAAACGAAAATCGAATCCTATCTTAAAGAACATCAATCTCCATTTACGTTGCTAAATAATAAAATTAAAAGGGGCAGAATAACAAGAAGTCTAAGAATGACGTTTGTAGGAATACCGTAAACAAATGAGGCTATACTAGGCATAATTCGGCTGAACATTTCACTGCAGAACTGTCTATCACATATCTATAAAGATTCAAACACGGGAGCACACATACTTCTTTACCGGCTGGAATGAACTCAGATTGGTATGGTTGAGAAGCAATGAAGGAGGAATAATTTTGTTAAACCCCGCCTTTTGTAACATGATCCGGCTTCTGGACACACGTGACGGCCATCGCATTACACTTCTCCCAAACCAGTTTTCATACAGGACTTGTCTCCAGATCCAGTGAAAACACTGAGGAGATCAGTAACTTTGCTCTCAGGTGCATTCTCAGCTGCACAGAAATTCAAGGAAATGCAAGGCAAGTTCCTGGGTTTTTTTCTTCCGATGGCGCTAAGATGGATGACGCGGAAGGCTGACCGAAGACAGCGCTGAGAGTAATCCTTGAAGGTGGCGAGAGGATATGAAGTGCATTGGTTGTCTGTTTAGCTCTCGATTTTGGTAATGGGTTACGTAGTACTCCTACAATGAACCCTCGTCAATTGGGCTGGCTCCTGGGCCATGACGAACGCATGTATATCCTGCCCGAGTTTTACGCCTTCTTTTGCCCCCAGAAACGCTATCCAATCCTGTCACACATTATCAAGCTTGTAAGTTTTTTGTTTAAAATTTAGTCGAAAGATCAATGGTTTACACTAATACATGCTCGCTAAGAACTTGTAAAATAAGTAGTTTGGGTGGCAAGCAGGTGGTTGATGTTGGTATCAGGGAAGGGTGAAAAAGATTTATGAATATTTGTTACACAAACTTTAATTCATCCCAGCTAGCACCTCAAACAAGCATGACATTTACTTACCAATCAGTGTGGTTAAATTTTGCTCTACCTTCTTAAAATCTCGCCAGAAGGCTCCTTAGCTTCTTATTGATGTTTCTTTCTTGCTTTAAATTATCTTTTTTGAAAGGAATTTGCTACTTCAACGAAGTTTAACATTTGTATCTCACATGGATGACATAAAAGGACAATAAAAGAAATGGAGCTAATTAATTTGTGCACCTTATTCATCTGCCATGGATACACAAAACAAGATGCTTTTACTTGACAAAAATGAGGGCGCACTTTAAACTACTGAGGGAGAGGAGTTATTCACCTCCGTATATACGATGTCGATTTCATTTACTGACTTCTATTTTCCTTCTCAGAAGGGGCACAGGAAGATATTCTTTTTAATTACGCAAATTGAACTCACTCTTAAAGTGGAAAATTGGGTGCATCAGTAGTACGAGCATCGACAAAGTGTTGTTATAGTGCACATTTGCCTCAATTTTTTCATTCTCCTCCACCGCCCTCCTTTTCATTCCTCCACCCAACTCTCTCTCCTTCGTATCTCTCGGGTTTCACACCCTTACATCGTTTTGGCCTCCGCAGATGGCATGTGATTTCCGCAAACACCACCAGTATTTCTACTACCATGAAGACAGCGCGGACTGTTGATTTATGCTGCTGCAATCAGTCCGCCTCGCCGAGCATTCAGCAGTACACAGCAATTGTGTGCCACTTTCATCCAATAAAATTCCGTCCTGTTTTTGCAAAGTTCTTGTTAAGCTCTGGGAGTACAAATGTTAGTAATTAAAAACTACCTCGTTACTACTTATGGTAGAGCTATGATTGCTTAAAGGTTGCTACTTTTAATGAACTAAAATGGTACTCATAAAGCTTCTTAAGTAGACTTGGGATACAAACTGTAAATGTACACGTTTTCCATAGTTCTTAAAGAGCCAGTAAAGGCACATTTATATTTAAACTCGTTTTTTAAATTCGTAGTTAGTAAAATTGTTTGCTTAAAATTCGGAGGACTTCATTCTTCCTGCTACAAAACGGTGGTAATTTGTCAGTGTATTCAAATAAGGATTGCACGGTCCCATTTAAATCGAGTCAAATGGGCAGTGTACATCCGAATCCGTCCATTGATACACCATGGAATCCCTGCTCTCGCACGATCTAGAGCCGAAATTTTGAGAACTGGATTCGTCTTTACATCCAATCCGACATTACGACTGCTTTACAAGCTCTGTACTTTACTGCGAATTAAATGAAGCAATAAGTCCCACGTGTTAGTTCCAATTTTGGCTAGCAATGATCAAATGTTTATGGTTCGTTTGTGTTTGCTTCGCACTGTAATTAGCAGTCTGAAAATGCCCAATCCAATGAAGAAACTGTTTATCGAAACGGCACGCAGGTAAATGAAGTGCTTAACATTTTATGAGCTCATTTACCAAATTGCGCGATAGGAAAAAAAGACATTTTTGTCTGATTTTATGATTAATAATTGCTCTTTCGTACCCATCCGAGAAAGGCGGGCTATGTTCCACAAATTAATCGGAGTGCTATTTTTACGTAGCCCAGTTCTACTCTCACTAGCCTAGCTTTACACACTTGCAAATTAAGCATTACTTTCCCTTACTTGAGCCTGTAGGCCTCACATATGTAAGGATTTTATCAAAAGGGTCGCATTAGTATAAAAGACAAACAAGTTAACGACGATCTGGGCTCCATTTGAGGACATCAAAACGCTCAGGTCCTAAGATACCGGTAGAGAAAGTGCTTGTCTCCAGCGGATGGTATTTCAGTTTCTTGACAACCATTAATGGACAGCCTCTGATTGTCGATGATAAAGAGGATATCTCAACACTAAGTTTTCGATACCACAGTGGTGGGTTCGAAAGATTCGATATTACCATCATCCAAGCCATGCTCTCATCTCACCAGTACCACAATCACAACCATCGTAACCAAAAAAGACCTTTACGCAGCACTCTAATTTGAACTTAATTAACGATATGACTTGTATTTTTGTAAATTATTAGGACTTGGCACCGCAATGTTCCCATCTGAGTTCAGCAAATCGCTTGAATTTGAAACTGAGTACAATTACTTCTCTGAGCTAGGGATGAAGCGGTTTTTCTGTTTTAAATGTGTTAGCGCATCCTTAGAACGTTAAATAATCAAAGCTCTTAGAACAGATTTTCCCCGACATCCCAATGCATCAAGGCGCAAATGACCTAGTATTCTTCTTATGAGGAAAGGAGAATCAGAATTAAGTTTGCTATCTCAATTTGAAGACAGATTATTGGCTGTCATTTATAAAGAAACTGAGAACAAGTAAAGTCCTCTAGATTGCTGCAGCAACTTTACGATCCTAATGGAAAACGCACACCACCTTAACGTAACAATAGTAGGCAGAAAGGCAGTAAAGTTGAATCATTCCAGTTTTGTGCTCTTCTGGATTCATAGCCCCTATAATTGCCATATACTCTCGTGCGCAAAGATTTGTTCTTTCTGTGCCTGCAGCAATCATCACTGTAAAGTCCTATACAATTTCTGATGTGCCATCCTTGTTGCTGGTTCTAATTCTTTTGACAAGCAATTCATCTTAAGGATCATATTTTACCGAAATTCTCACATTACTTTTAAATTAAATAGTCACTGTCAAGCCAAAAAGCCTTCACTTGAAAAACCTGTTACCAGTCCTTGCGGAAAATAGCGAATGTTAGAACGTAAATTACCTTGTGAGAAAGGGGTGGTTACCTCCCAGGCTATCACACATTCAAGTAAACATAAGGTAGTGAACTTTAAATTGGATAGTTGGCAAAAGTTTCATCGCCCAAATTCCAGTTTTCCTGCGAAAAACATTGAAGGTTAATGGGTTCCCACGCAAAAGCGGTCAACCACCTCTTTTTCGCAAAGTAATCTCCTCTTCCATATTTATGCATACACATCCAAGTAGGCTCTAACATTCAGTGGCAAAACAGAAGGGCCTATGAAAATACGAAGATAAATGAGCAAAATTATTGCCAGGAGAGTTGGCGTTGTTGGATGATCAACAATTCTGATCTAAAGGTCGATCTAGCTGGAGCCTCGGTGAGGGGATGGGGCGGCAAGGATTCCTATAATTACTAAACCTGCCCTTTCTTGCCCGAGATTTTTCCATTGACCCTTAACATTTCATTCTGTAGGGGGAACTAACAACTCGTTTAACTTTTACTTAAATCCAGCTTAGAGAAGGCAGTGGAGACTAATACACTGGACCATGCCCAGCTTAAAAATATTTTTCAATTCCTAAATGTTTTTTCACTTTCAGGGGGGAGGAAGCAGAGTTCTTTTTGTTTAATAACACTAAGCTTGGTCTTCCTTTCTGATGCAACTAAAACCGATCAAATCGGTTTTAAAAAATGTTTTTAAATTTTTTTAGGCTTTACCACCATTGTATAACTTAAGTGGGTCACCCAAAGTCATGCTGTTACTTATCAAACCACTTTGACAAACTGTTTGGGTAGGGCAATGCTCAGAATTAGTATAAACTTAAGCATGAAAACGTATTGTGATTCATTGGCCAATTGTTTAACGCTTCTTTTTGCTAACGCGGACACTTAAAATTTCTCCTTTGTACTTCATTTAAGCTATCCCAATGAACCTCACTCTGTCTTTTGTTTAATGACCCTACTATTGAGTCAATTTTCTTATAAATAGCAATCCCAGGCACTTCTTAAATAGGACGAAACTCCGGATCTAGCAGAATCATTAAGAGAGATTGGTGATAACGCGGTCAAATACCTGCTCGTTTGCACCCAAATTCGATGACTGGTGCGGCTGGTTCGCATGTGCGTTGCTTACAGTATTGATTGCATTGAGACGGCCGACGCGAAGGACCGACCAAAGGGAGTGCTAGGGACTGCGCTGGAATGATAATGTTTGTTCAACGCTGACCTCTGTTCTCACGAGCACTTAAGGCTTCGCCTTTTTACTTCCACTGGGCATCATGGCCTCCAGGCGGTGTCTGTAGTTCCCCAAAACCTCTATGTGCTGGCCATCCACACTCTGTACCAGTATCTAGTGCCTTTTTCTCCATGAAAAGCTTCATTTCGCTTCAATATCATCCTAATTACTTATACAGTTTTGTGACTTTTGCGCAACTGTGACGTAAAATCCAGCCATGTTTACGATGTTTCAAGTCTGTCCAACGTGATAAATCACCGATCATAAAAAGACAATCCTCACTTATATTTATTTCTGGTACTTGCACCACTTACCAGATTTTTTTACCTGAATGCTTACTCAAGAACATAAAAGTGCCGAAATTTCTAAATTTCACATGTATTTAAATGAAATTAATGCTATTTTTACGCACTGCTAATTTAAACATTGAAAATTTTCTTAAAATTGCCTGAGAGACTAAGAATTAAGTTAGTGGGCTAATCACGATTTTTCGGAAAACAATTGATACATCCAATACAAACTTTCATTATTATTTATAAAATCCTTCACCGCTGCTCTGAGTAAAATGTCTAAATTAAGCTCTTTAATCACTTGCTTTTTAGCAAATGATTATCAAAGGATCATAAGAATAAAGAGAAAATTTATGCTTTAACTTGCATGTGGTGGTTCATTGCAGAAGATCTGCAGATGTGATCTGACCCAACAAACGGCCAAATTCAGCACCTAAAATTTCCAAGTATATGAATCTGCCCTGTCGTCTTGCAAATCCGCTTTGCTTTAGTAAGGGGAAGATTTTTCGGCATGCAACTTTGCAAATCGCTCAAATGAATTCGGTTACTGTTTTTTATCTGCATGCATTGGGTTCTTTCACTCATCATTTTGAGTTTACAATTGTCTCCGATTCTTTTGGCAAGCTTTATTGAAAGCATCTAATGAAACAATGAATGAGTTTATGATGTTTGCCGTTTATTTAGAAAGTAAAAGGTCGTTTTTTTAGCTTGCAAGATTTGAAATACTGTTGTAGATGTCAAGGAAGCAATTTTACTGTAGCCTTTCAATAACAGAAAAAGGAATTTAGGATTAGTTTTTTTCTTTTCCGGATTTCCTGTATTTCCTTCACTTGATTCGGCCTTCTTTAAATACCAGCCTCACATAAGAAGAGTTCGCAGTTATAAACATATGTTAATGTGGTGAAACGCTGCATTTGATTTGTGTCACAATGCTCCTGTTGAGTCACTCGTGACGGATGAATTGGATAGAAAGCGTAAGCATGTTTTGGAAGGTTTAAACTTACGGTACTGTAGCACAGTGATGTGCCACCAAAAGGGCAAATTCCTCTTACTTATATCCAAGGTTCGATTTGTCCATGTTTATCAGTATCAAATGGACGAACAAGTGTTCGGCGAATCCGGAATGGAAGTTGTCCAGTTCATCTGTAAAAATTGTAATTAGTTAACCGTTTTCAACGGCTTTTTTTATAGTTTGTAACTTTAAAGGTTGCATTTGCTTTTTATATGGTGTGGAAGAAGATTTCAATGGAAGTATTTCCCATTAGTACTTTATTGAAATAAGGGTAATCCTCGATCCATACGTGGACTATCTTAAGCACAAATAGAGGCCTTTACAGCCCACCTTTTAAATAGTAAACAATTTTTTTCGCGCCCTGTATTGTAGTTTACATTTCTAAGGCAAGGTTAAACGTTTTTCTTGTCTCTAAAATGCTGTATTTTGCAATCAAAGTTCTAGGCTTATAGAGAGAAAGCAATTATAGCGGTAGCTGTTTGAGGTCTCCCTAAAAGCGAATAAGATGGAATAAATACTGGTGCCACACCGAAGGGCTGAGGGGTTACTGACAAGAGCCAGAAGCCATACTGCCCTGCTGAGGTTCTGAAGTAGAGCCTTAAGTGTCATCTACATCAGAACAGAGCCAAACATTTAAGTATACCATCCGGTTACTTTTAGGCTACTTGCGATTGCCTTCTTTAAAAAGAGTTATAAATAATCGGCATGACATCCACTTCGGCTCATACCAAAAATATTCATTTTTTGGGGCCACGGTGGGTGTTTAACCCGCATTAAGAATGTATTCGATTAAAAAGGCTAGGATATAACGTCTGAAGCAAGAGAATGCCGTTTGGAGCTATTTTTCCAGGCAGGAAGGGTTAGTGGCATTCCATATCGTTCTGTATTGCGATACTATCAAAGGGCTTCTTTGAATAGCCATATCTGTCCCCAAGTACACATTGTATATTCCAATGAAACAAGGGTTTGCTTATACAGCTAGATCAAATTTGAAAAATCCGTCGAACACTTAAGACATAATCTTTTTACATTTGTGCTAATTGCATCCAACGTTTGCATCCTTTGTTTGAGCTTTTTGTGACGCCGGCATAAGTGAGAAGTTTTAATTAAAATTGATTTTTATGACCTGACATAAAATCGAACTTGGGCCAAAAAAATTGTAGTTGGGATTATTTTTAGCACAACTGCGACAAGTTCGGTATGTTGGATTCTATTTTCTGCACATTTATTGCTTATTTTATGATTGGTTCGACTGTAAATCGTTTAATTAGATGCATCAAGTCGAAGTAACTTTTTAATTTTGTCCTGGCTAAAATAATTTGACCAATACTTGTGCTTTAGTCCTCGACTGCCAGTCTTCTCTAATCACACCTTTCTTGAATCTTGGCCCACTGAATGATTAGAGCAGTGGCAAGAAGTGCTTGAACATTAATTTTCATCTCTACATATCAGGCAACAAATTCTTCATGTTGCTTGCGTTTGATCAAAGCATGGCTGATGTTGTTTCGCCATACTGGGGCGTCAATTCAATAACATATTTTGTTTTTATATAGACAAGTTTGGTGCCCCAGGACTTTCTTGAAGACTAAAGGAGACTAATGCCCGAGTTCAATAAAAATTGCTGACAATTAGAATGAAAAAAGGGGCTGCTAACATGACCTAAATGCTGGCTCGCTCTTTACTACAAATCAAGAGTTAAACAATCAACTAGTGAGTTTTATAAGGTACAGAGATCTTTGCCAAGCCTTACTATGAGTAAATAACAGTGTTAAAGAATATTCACTTCTGCAGTTTTATTTTACTAAAGTAGGAAACAACTAATAATCTTTGGTAAATGCGGGGATCCGAAGGTGAAGAGTTACAACATCGGTTTGATGATGATGGCCTGGAGCACAATAACCGACTGTAAGGCTAAATTTAGAGCTAGACATCGTCTGACCTAAGTTTTAATTTGCATGTGTGAGGACCTCGAGACTACGAAACCCATAAAACATGTTTTTTTATATATGGCGCTTCAGTTGGTTGTTCGAAACCTTACCAAATCTGGATTTGTTCTACTTTGTCTTCAAGAACTAATTACTTGCACAAATGCAGTATAAGTTTTGTGTCAAACAGCAGGTTAACGCAAGACCGTACTAAGTCAGCCATTTCGATCGCATATGCTTGACACCTCAGTTTTCCCATCTGAGCCCACATTCACAAATATGTGACATGTTTTATTAAAAAATGGATAAGTTTTGATGCTGCTTTAATCACAAAACTCGCAAAATTTCCAAAGGTTGACTTCACCTGCAATTTTGATTCCGCTGAAATATTTCTGAGTTACTATTTATTGAGATGGCTGACTAAATCTTTTCCAAACAAGCAGATCCTCGGCTGTCCTCTTTATTCAATTCATTAATGTGTTTGCTTTTGAGATCGCAGATACTCCAATTTCTCCTACAAGCTCCATCCGTCCCATTATAATTAGACTAAAGTTGTATGATAACATAGATTGACCTGTTTATGCTACAGTGAATTTTCTTCATTTATGAGGACCTTTTTATGCAAGATTCGATTTAATCTCAAGGAGTTTCCAAAACCCGTGATCTTGTGTCTCTGTTGTATTACAATCTACTTTGATGTTACAAATGTTTACTTTTGTGTTTTAATGAATGTTAAGACAGCGTCGCGGTGACCAAATGGTCGTGGTGCACACCCACACACACACAAGGGAAATGCAGGTTCGTTCTTTTGTAACCATTTTGCCTTTAAGAGGACTGCATAAGGTGTGCAGGACGTGGCTATAAATAACGAAGACTGCATTTGCACATCGATCTGTGACCCATTTGGGGCGGGTTCGGCTGTGTTGTTGTTGTGTGTGTGTGTTAGCGGGCATGGTGCACAAGTCGTTTTGCATATTCTCTCTCCCCCTACCGCTTCGCCTTTCTCCCTCCCTCTATCTTGCTGCATAATTAGCATATCCCCAAGCATACACACACAAACACACATGGACCTTTTGTAGGCCTCACAATTAAGTTTCGAGCTTTTCACTTAATATTCGTGCACATCCACCTTGCATAATCAAATTTGGAAACATCCCTAAGAGGATTGCTCTTTGCACAATCACTTTCGCAACCTTCGTACTTTATCGGCTTGCTATTCGTCCTCTTCCCAAAGTGCACATAATAAAATCAAATCCACTTCTTGGCGCGTTACTAAATGCTTACACTTTTCTTTAATCGAGGATAATAAAAATCCATTTCGCCTTTGTTTTCAGTGACATTAAATTATTTTTATCCTGTGTAATGTTGAACAAGTATTTTAAGGAGCAATTTACCGACTGACTGCAACTTCCCATGTTAATTATTGGGAATAAAATATCGTTCCCCTTTAGTTCTTTAAATTTTTTATGTGTAGGTTGCCTTCTTGTTTATTTGTGCGTTATTGTGTATTACTTACAACAATACCTTTAAAAAGCTACTCATCTGGAAGCTTTGACAGTGAAGAAATGATTTTATTCGCCTCATTCTCCCTGTCAATGTTACTTCACTAACAAGGTTGTAGTTTGCTTATAGAGTCTTCATAAACTGTCCTCATTACGCCAAATTCGCGTGACAATTAACCATTTATATAGAAAAATATTTTGTATGACTTGCGAAAACACAGGTCCTTAAGTATTCTGAGATCACTTTACTTATCAGTGTTGTGTTAGCTCATCGTACAAATGACACCGTCCCATACCCTATATTTGCTCATTGTCTTCATCGCACGTGACCAGAAAAGTACTTCTTACCGATTTCTGAGTAACCTAATCTCCTGTCTCTCCTACCTTCTTACAATTCATTCAAAATATAGGTTGTAGAAGAATTGTTTGTGATCGCTTTGAATTAGATTCTTTGAGGTGTAAAACAAAGTAGAATCATTTGATGCCATGTAAAAATGTTCTGCCCACCAAAATTTGCTCGAATAATTTTTCTGTCCATCTTCATGCAATTCGTTATTTGATTTTATAACACTCAGTGTTCCACCATTGTGACTTCGTGGGGTTAGCTGATCTTCGACCCACATAAATAGCCTCAAGCTCTTCTGTACGCTTGCAATTCTGCCCTGGTATTATGCCACCAGTCGTCTTTGGAGAAATAGTGGGCACTATCATGGTGGCAACGGAAAGCTAACCCTATATTAAAGGGTACCTAACCTCATTTATGTCTCCAAATGATAAGCTTCAAAGGGAAAAAAGTAGTACATATGCTGAGGACGGGAATATGTATGAAGAACCTTAACAGGAGGTTTGAAAATTACGTCTACCTTCGGCAACTATCCTAGCCTCGTGACATGCAGGAATGATATTAAAAGTCAAAACAACATTAGCCACGAACCGTCGGAAAAGTGCGTTACGGAACTGTCCATCCTACCGCTATATAGGTGTCAGTTATGCAAGCCCCACTACCCCATCAGATGGATTGAACGCAAAGAGATATGGCTAGATGGCTCTGAGATGGGAACAAATTGGCAATTCGGGACGATGTTAAGTTAGCCATTTGTCACTTGACCCTGCTTTTGGAATGGTGTTCCAAAGACTAGCTGTGAACACGCGTGGCTTTTGCCATATTTCTTCTTCCCCCAACCCAGCCCCTAAAATAGACGAAACTCCAGATCAAGTATAATCGCCAAAAGGGATCAGTGATGTTGGACGGTGATTTTATAACTGGCGCGGTCAGTTTTTAAGTGTTTTCTCCCAGCACCAGCTGCGTTGTGATGAGTTCCAAGGGAGGTTGACTAAGGAGCAGTCAAAGAATGACCCTTAAGAGATGCGTTGGTTGTCCGTTCAACTCTCAATTCTGGCAACGGGTAACATGGTTGATCCGGCGCTGTATTTTCGTCAGAAGGAGTGGCTGTCGTCCAGGCAATGTTAGTAGCCCCAGGCCCTACCATGCGTCAACATTACATATTCTATCAAGTGTTTTGTCTTTTTGATCTTAAGAGAAGTCCCGGGGCATTGCATTGTTGTGAACGATAATTTTTCTGATATTTCTATCATTGACTTTTCAAAAAGACATTGTAAAATTACTAAAAACCCTCCGTCAGTGTTTACACTTACACGGCCACACATTGGAGAAGTCCATTCTGTCCCATCTATTGACCAAGACTGGCCCAGACGTCGCAAAAAGGTCAGAGAGCCCTGTGAGGCTGATAAAATGCCTATTAACATTTAAATCATTAAGTACATCGAACCAGTCGGCCAGCCACTTCTATCAAGACAGGAGCAGCATCAGAATCAGCTTGTCATCTCCGAAATCGCTGGTTAAGAGTGCAATATTCTTTCACCTAATTTACTAAAGCGAAATGAAGGTGAAGCATAATTATCATTAAAGGGAATGGCCAAAGGTGTCTTTATAGTGGATTATTTTAGAATCATGAAATAAATTGGGAACTGGGTACTCTGCATGGAGTGGTTAGTAGTGAAATTATAGTCTAACTTAAGGTGCTAGTAGAAATTTGAACTCACTGTCTGGCGTTATGCTGCGCCAACTTTGTAAAGGCAATCTGAGTGAACTCGGACTTTAAAGTTGGAAGAAACACCGGTGTAGTGGCACTAAATACCCCAATAAATGGCAAGTGTGCCCTATGTGAGCCACTTCAGATGAAATATTGGGTATCAATAGAAGTGTGCACATGTTCATGGCTTAGCTTCCAGCGCTGAAAGAGGTTTCTCGTCAAAAAAGACATAATCTCTCCCCGGATATCTACTTCTTGGGAAACGTCAGGTGCAGTCGCACGTCCAGCTCCACTATGGCGATTCCTTGGTTGGAATCCACGTGTTTTAGGAACATCCACACACTACTCAGTGGTCATCCCGTCTCTGCTGACCCCCAGTTTGCAGCCTCGCCATTGAAAATTCACAGATGCAAGAGGCCAAGCCCTCTCCTTGGTAAATTGTGCAAGAGACGGGTTGCCAGCATAATATACAGGAATTTGTTTTTTCTTGACTTCTCAAGTCCAAAAAATCTTCGCTATGTTATAGTTTCATGTTACCTCGTCCCAACCCATACTAATTTGTTTTTGTAGTTTTAAGGAAACTGTTTAAAGGTCAAAATTCTTGTAGAACATATTCAGGCCAGAAATCCTTCTCAATCGTAAGATTGATGCAGTTGATAATTAACACTAAATTCTCCAGAGAATGTAGCCAATAATTATAAGTTCACACAAGGGTTGATTATCTTGTGGAATGTCTTTTAGAGAGCTTCTTCTAAGAACTTGTCACGAGGCAGGCAACGTAAGTCAGGAGAATCAGGGTAAAATGAGTTTGCCTAACAAGCCTTCGCCCTTTTAGTGTAGCTCTTAGACCTTGCATCAGTATAAATTGAATTTTCTTTCATCTATGAAAGGCGCTCTCAGTGAACTGATGTTAAGCCACGTATATATCCTCCAATGCTTTCATTGACTCCGTTTAGCCCTTAGAAATTATTGTTTACCAGCAAATAAAATAAGCTAACTCGGAGATTTGCAGGCCCGCATTCAATTTATTAACTGTCCCGTTTTCTAATCTACACAAAAATTTCCGGGTTTAATAAACCGCACACCATAGGGGATGCTTACGATTCCCACTAATCACAGTTCTCTATGCATAAAGTAAACAAGAATGAGGGCAAGCCATTTGGCTGTCATGATCATAAACACATTTATTTTCCCCAATCATCCTTACGTAAGCTCGAATTCTGGCATTTTGATGCACCAAGCCAGCACCACTAACAACAGTTCTCTATAACCCCATCTGTCGATCGTTACTTCGGAAGGGCTTTAACGAACCATCTATTGTTTCATCCCTCTAGTAATTTACGAATAAAAGCGGTCGTCGGGTTGAAACTACAAAGCGGACTAAAGAAGAAGAATCTTAAAATCTTGTAATTGTAAAGTGCTTAAAATGTGCTATTCAGCCATAATTTTGAAGTTTCTGTTTATGGAAAAGATCGTCCTTTTGAATTTTTCATTACCACATTTTAAGGTGGGAGGCCTTTGGTGTTTCCCTCGTTGTCACTTTAAAATGAAGCTAACTTTTTTTCGAAATTTGTAATAAGGCGAAATCGGAACTATTTTGTGGTATTATAATGCATAAATTTACCACCAAATATTTTTATGTGCCTAAGTATTTGCAGGTACCCCTCGTGACTACATCGGATTCTGATGGTGACAGAATAATGTAAACACACAACTTCCTCTAACCTTTTGCTAATGGGTTGATATGCGCACTTATTTTGTTGGGATTACCCATTCCTTGAACAAAGCTGTTTTTTAAATTAAAGGAATTGTGTTAATAATTCTGAAAGAAGGTTTCAATCACGTTTTCCACTCATTTTGTTGTTTGCCATCAGATTCACTTTTGCCCTGGTAGACATTCAATTAACTCAGAGCTCTTCTGATCCCAGGCAAATTGACTTAAGGAAATCAGTTGCTATGAAAATTTTAAAAAGCAAAAACGAACTAATTGGATTGTTGCCCAGGATTTTGATTTGGAGTGGCGATCTCATGCTAACGCTTATAATGCGCATTCAGAGCTCGATTACAGAGGATTTTTTGATGGCAAAAGGAAATGAGCTCTTCGTTTTACATCTCCTATTAACCTCTAACAAGCCATCGTTTAATGGCTTGATTTAAAATCACTATTTAAAGCTCACTGTTATCATTTTTAACCATTCCATTTAGATTGTGCAATGTCTTGTGTCAATCCTGAGTCTCGAGATGATCTTTAAATAAATGGATTAAAATTGTTGGAAGCCAAAACCTAATCCTGCTTATTTTAGGCCCCTTAAGCATCATCTGATCATTAAAAATCGTTTCTGGCTTCAATATAATCAAGACTTTTTAATAAAAAATCAAAGGTCTTTCTAAATTTGAAAAAAATGCTAGATTGTAGTGATCCTCCGCTGAGATGGTGATGGTTAAATGGATTTGCACTACTTTCGTTAAGCTGGCAAAGACTAACTTAGAAATGAAATAAAATCAGGAAAATCAAATGCCCACTTAGCTTAGCTTGTTTATTTTTGTAATTTTGGATGTTGTGCGGACAATGAATGCCGTTGATTTTGCGTATTATCATAAAATGATTTGTTTCCTATGTTTATTCGTGCTGCCAAGTCAAGCGGGAATGCTGTCCGCACCATTTTAGGTTAGCATGTGGTCTTATATCCCATTCTTAATGTCAAAATAGCACGATAAAGCTTCGTGCCCATTCTTCTCCTCACATAAATAATAACTCTCTACTAATAAGCTTTTAGTAACGCCAATCGGAACAGAAAAGGTTCACCGCCATTTCATAATGTACTTAAATGGAGGGATTTATTTTCCACTCCCTCCAACCATTATTTTGAAACTTAGTTATTTGTGCTGTTTTGGTTGATTCGAAGTATTAGGGTTCCACGTACCCACTCTTTGATGGCCAATTTGATATCCGTGAACAGTTGCCTTCAGTAGCCACGTAGCCATGTGGTAATTATCACCTTTGTCTGAATCCACTCAGCTACAGTGCTGCCAAGATTTAACGATTGACTATAAATTGGCAAAGGAGCAACTCTTACTAGCAATGCTAGGAATAATTTTAGGAACTAAGTATACTCAACATTTTTATGATATCTGATTGTAGCAAACATGATTTTACTGAATCGGAAACGTTGCCTACTGATATCGAGAAGGCCAATCAGCTTCTCAACATGAGTTACAATAACATTAAGGATGCTCTTTTTAATCCTATAGCTGAATGTTTTTTCGAAGAAAACTATTTTAAGTGGATTAAAAATTTCAGTAAAAGGATAGAGGGACGGATAAGCAGGCTTGAACACCTTCATTCAATCCTTCGTCTGTGATAAAACGGTTTTCGCAAAAAATCGTGGCAAAGAGATTATCTTGCAAAAACAAATATTTGCAGCGGGGCAAAGAAATCGCTTCAAACAATCAAACCGAATTCGCACAAATTTGGTATTTTGCAGTCAAAAAGGAGAACATTTTATCTTATAGGAAGAGCAAACTCAAGTGGAACAATGTTCAAATTACTTTTTGTTAAAATTTTATAATTGAGCCTTCTGCAATTCCCTCTCAGCGAGACATAAGCTTGTGAAATCCTACTTTTACAACTGTCCAAGATTAAAATCACACCCAGTCCTAACTACCTGTTTATTAACTAGCAATAACCTTTCATTTGTCCGTTTTATTTTGTATGTGATTATGTTATTACTTGTTGATGACAAGAATGGGTATCCATTGCCACATAAAACTTTGAAAAGCATTACCGGAAGAGTACTGAGTGTAAGGATGAAACTCTTTTGCCACCTTAAACTTTAAAATGTTCTACCTCAAAATTCAAGACGTTGATTAGGAAACAAGATGCCATCAACGCACATTTTATTAACTCCCTTACAAGCAAAAAGTACTGGTCAACTTTTTTGGAATAAATTGCATTTAGGTCCTTAGTACCTGAAATTACAACAGACAAGGCGGTGTAACGCTTATTTGCGTGTCCAATGTACAATGTCACTGAAAGTGCCAGAGAAAACCAAACTTCGACTGCGCCTAGCGTCTCTAGCCCATTACCTCATCTCTTCAAGCATCCCGTATGCTAAACGACTGTTAACAATCCAGCAACTCTTTAAGCCAATAACGGGCAAAAGTTCTGCGCTATAACTACTAGGAGCTCTACAAAGGGATCAAGTTGGTTAGTTTGCTGCGATGATATAAAAGCACCATTTATTAATAAATAATTCAGTGATTTCTTATAAAACAGAACAGAATGTGTCTTAACTAAAACTAAATTAGTGCCAGAATTGTAAGGTGCTCCCATTTTGTTCATAATTTAAGCGCTACTTAATTTTACGAATTGCGTTAACCATAAAAACAGGCTTGATCAAGAATCCTTCCTCCTACCTTGAACTCACTCTCCCATTGCCGGAGTGTGTGATTTGGGCTTGTCCACTTCCCAAACGCAGTTTAACTAGGTTATCAAACTACACCAGATTTTCCTTTAATTCATCATTCGGCACCCGTCGAAGAAAGCATAAAAGAACCTGCCACCAACAGGTACTATCAATAATCAAAGGCTCTAAACAATATGATATTTGCAGAAGAAGCATACCGACAAGACTGCGGACACCTTCAAGCTCAGTCACGTAAGATGTGAGTGCTTGAACAATAAATTTACAGTGACGTCAATGACCAAGGATTTGTTCTGTCAAGAATAGGTGACAACATTTTGTAAGCTGTGGCGGCTATCACGATTCTTCTCTTCACTTTTCCCACATGTAGCAGGAAAAACAAGTCAGTATAATGACATTGTCTACCTTATTCGTATACTGTCTCGTCTATTCACTGATCAACTGGTCATTTGACTGAATTATTAAATGGTCGGTTGATTAAATGATTCACTGAATTTGGAAATGGGTTGCTTTTATTCCGACACTTCGCAAACAGACATGTAATTGGATTTCTTTAATTATCCACCAGGTGCACCACAATACTCAGATGCACTGCTTCATCTCTACAAGGCTATGCATAATTTCTACGTGTCAGGCTGCGGCTAGCTTCTCACTCCTTAAAGGTCATGCAAAATGTCCAACTTAGACCTGTCTGTTCAAACCACTTCAGCTGAGATGATAGGAAAGGAGGGAGACATCGTCTTAAGCTCATTCTCATCTTCATCCCACTCTAATCCACCGGTGTCGCCTCTCTATGCTTCTCAAAACGTTTAGAGAGTGTTATTTCTCTTTTTGCCTCCAGTAGCCAATGCAACTGATCACATGTGAATCAGAGCAGTTCGGCTTGATAATCGAAGCGTGGTTAAGACTAGGTTATTTGTTCCCATAGGTGCAACTACAGGTGCATTTTAAACTTTTAACTAGCATGGCACGCAGGTAAATATGCCTCATAATGTAAAACCTGGTAAGCAAAGATCAAACAGGCATAATTATACCTCACTTTACTGATACAGAATGCTGCAAAGCCTTTGACGCGATGAATGGCTGAAATGACACAAAGGGTTCTCCAATCCGGCTTTGGACTATAAACTGTGGTGCTCAGTGGTCCATAAATACATTGCAACTGGGACGCATTGGCAGTTTGAATTAAAAAACTAGCTATATTACCAAAAAGGGTCAGTTTCGCAAACTGCGCAACATTTTGTATGTCTCTGCAGTGCGCTGACCCTATTTACTGTGGACAGTAAAGCCCTATTTCGCCATTTCTTCATCACCAGAATTAGCCCCTCCACCCCTCCATAAACTAGCAATAAAGCCATCCTACCTTATGATTGCGCCTAATAACGGCGTAAAGGGACACCCGGACCGGTAAAACTGGAACACCAGAGTGGGAGCCCGTATCAAGCATTGAACGACCCAGATTTTATTGGGAACGTATCTACTGTAAGAGGTAGAATGTGCTGGTAACTTCAAGACATTGGGATGTTAATTTCTCTCACGTACAGCGCTCTATGCAGATAACGAATATTGAGTATATGCTTCAAATGGTAAATAATAGTGCCCTTAAGGCGCGAGATGGTCATTTCATCTTTGACTCTGCCTCAGATTAGCCGCACTTCACACGAAGGCCAGTTAAAACTAGAGCAGAAAAGAAACCACGATAAGCATTCCGTTCCTCAGTTTGCCGTAAACTAGTGTTTTCTTAACTCAAGAGACCTCTTTGATCCCCATGATTTGTGGTTTCGTTCTGCAAGTTAAACTTCAAACCAAACCTCTGCCCTTACAGACCTTCTGCGCATTAACAGTAAATTATCCTTCCGTATTGGCATGCTATTGCAAGGCCGCAGGGAATGCTCAGAGCGCTAAAAGTTGCATTTTTAGATAGATTTACTTGAGCAAACGAATGTTCTATTTTAGCATACCTAGGCCCTTCAGACTATAGCATGCTATTTATGCTCGAATGGTGGTGATAATTTTAATGTCTGCTGTTGAAATCCGCCTGATGACAACCCCAAGGTTAAAGAACGCGTGGACGGGATGTGCTTGGATGTTGACAGTGTGACTTGTATAAAACGGATCATTCAAAACCCTAAAGCATACATATTTTAAATTAACTATTCTTAACTTCTGTGAAATTGAGCAGATGGCCAATGTCCCAAATAGTCCTCTTTCCACTGTATCATAATTTATAAAGTATTACCAGAAAGTACAGAATTTGTCCAGTTTATTCGTCATACCTTTATTTTATTTCAAATCCTGAGTTTACACTTCCAAGTTAATCCCTTAGACGTAATAATAAGGTCTACCAATAAGGTACAGACAGACTGAGGGTCTGTTGGCATTGGCAGTCCGTTAGTTTGACGAGACAGTAGCATCCTATGTGTGTCACTCTATCATATGGTCCTATTTTTTTTTCTTTAGCTATCTCCACTCCTCCATGAGCGTAAAAAGTCCCCCTGTCGATTGATGATGTCGATGGAGCATTACCATAGGGCGAACACTACTGATGTCGTCAACAGTAATGCATGAAGTAAATCTAGTATGTGTTCTCTAATGTCTCACCTCTTGCGGCGTGGTCTACGTCGAAGTCAAAATAGCTCCCAAGATGGAATCAGGAGTCAAATGGTGTTCGATGACAAACATAGTCAGCAAGCAAATAGTTTTCCCAGCAGCTTTGTCCAAAATTAAATTGGAAAAGGGAGTACCAAGTCCTCACATTGTAATGTAAAGGGCTGTGTTCAGTGTTTACAGAGGCTTCACTAATTGCCACTGCAAAGAACTCAAAACTGCAAAATTTGTGAAATGTTAACATGGTTGTAGTGGTACCTTTGTTGTTGGCCACTTAGAATTCAGTCATTAAGATCCTGCACCCCTCCTGTGATCTCTCTAAGTGGTATCAAGTTCATGAAACAAAAGATTTTTCTCACCTGGTGCGAAAAGAGCCGTATTTCCTAAGCAAAGAAGAATCGTAAGGGTCTAGGCTCAGGTGATGGATTCGCTGATTTAAAAGCTCACCAATTCCTTAAATAATAGGAATAACTTATAATGCTCCTAACTGCTTATTGTGGCTGCTACAACTTGCATTTAGCAAGGCAAACACGAAGTTGTGGGCCAAGTTAAAGCAAAAATGTGCGTTGTGATTTTACCGCATAATGGATAGTGACGGAATCAGGTTAGGTTTTAAGGAAATGAAAGCGTTCCTGAAAGAACTGTGGACAATTTTCCATGAACACAGAAACTCACCATTTGATCAGATGACCTCATTCTCTCTTTTGCAAGTAGCTTTTAGACTGCTGTTGTTACACAAAAAAGGAGCTGATGATATATATTTGCGAGAGAAAGCTATCAATCGCATAGTTATATTTTAGAAGCTTTTGCCTCTCAGAAATTGCTTGCTTTCCATTAAGCAAGATATTTAGGTGCAAAGAGTCGTTTTACGTATTCTAAGCAGTTAAAGTGATGCACTAGGCACTCGGAGACTTCGAATGGAAGCATGAGTCTTTCTTCTTTTGCTAACTGACAAAACGAAGTGTAGGAAGTTAACTTTTTGTTTACCTCTCAGTCTTGATAACGGGTTACTGGGCAGCTCCGCCTTTGTGCATCTTACTGGTGGTTGGACCTTTAGGCCATGCCAGTAGCCTTGACCTTATCAAAATTCGAAGACACATGTCCCACCTCAGTTTTATGCTCTTTGTTACCTTTGTAGAAGTCTTAGAACACTACTCTGGTGGCAGAAAATTACAAATCCGATCGACATAGACTTTTGTCATGATTTTTTACTGCTGATTGACAAGCCTAAGCGGGGCGGAAGAAGAGTATATGCTATTAGCATAAGAATGCAGCAACCCATGGCGTAGGGGCTGGGAATCATGTCAACCTCCGTCAATCACTCCAGTCTTTTGCTCTGGAAGAATGGCCGTAACACCTAAATAGGCACCAGCTATGGTCGGGAAACTTTTGAAAAAGTTCATTACAAAGATATTGACGTCTACCTCCTTTACCCCCTAACTCACTGAACAGAACCGAGGCAAAATGGCTGGACGGCAATGAAGTTAATACAAAGTGGCAAAGAGGAATGGACACGAAAACTGCTGCCACAGAGCTATGTTAGATTCCCCCCTTTGTCACTTGACTTGAGTTTAGATCAGTGTTCTTTTGACTAGCTATGGGCACACTTGAACGTCACCACATCCATTGGGTCAAGTATCTCCCAAATGGCATGAAATTTTTGATGACTGGCGTGGGTGCCTCACAAGTGTGTTCTTACAGCACAAATTGCGTTGTAATGAGTGATACGGGAGGCGCATCAAGTGAAGCTTCAAGAGCGGCGCTTGAAAGAGGAAAGACTATGCAATAAGTCAATTGTTTGCTTAATTCTAAGTTTTGACAACGGGACGTTTTGGGGTCTCTGCCATTATCCTTTCGCCGAGTGGTCCGAATTTCATTCTATGGTAGCAGCCATACCCTTTGTCTACGTTACATTTTCCGTCCCGTATCATTATTTCTTTTGGGGCACTAGAGTAGTAACTTCAAGAATTAAAGTACTTATTTGCAACCAACCTTACAACTAGCACTTCAGTTGTGCTTGTGATGTGGAGATATTTCCACTAACCGCGTTCAGGTAAAACAAGTGTAAATGACTTTTAATTAAACACTTCTTGTTTTAAACCAAAAATGCATTATCCGTCCCACTTAATTCATAATTTTCAATTTTCGTGCATTATTTTTCTAGCTTAACCTAAAATTAAATCATTTTCACTCCACCTCCATAGTGAGAATCGGAAGAGTTTTATAATGTATCCTTAGTGGGGCACATTTCCAATGTGGCGAACTAGTCCTTGAATACATAACCTTTGTAGCAATTTATTTCGGACTCCATTTATTTTGATTCCTTTACCGACTGGTTGCGCGAGAGACCAATAGACAGACAGCAAAATGAGTAGCGCGTCAGCGCGTTGCACTATACCCATCATTTCGCCCATCCCATGGCTTCTCATCAGAACGTCACAATGACTGAATCAAATTTGTCCCGATTTATTAATCAGATCCTCCTCATATACATCGGTCGCCCTATAATGCTCATTGGAATTACGACAAGTCTCCTCACTCTCATGCTTTTTCTTCGCGACTCTCAATCCTTTATCAGTACACGATTCATCCTTTCTTGCATTGCAGCTGCAGATGTTGGATATCTCTCGTTTATGCTCATTTTTTGCCTTTTTCATATCACAAAAGGCACTAATTGGCCCATTGTCCTTGCCCTTCTCTACTATGGTTTTAACATTTTTGAAATTTTTCGCAATTGGCTCCCTTTTGTCATATCATTTGAACGCTTCCTCTTCTTTCTTAAACCTGTCAAGTTTAAGCTCCTCTGGAGTCTCAGTCATGCACGCATTGTTGTGATCTATATAGCAGTGGGTTCAGTGATCTGACGAACTCCTGACATGGTACTCGCAGTAGCGCTGATATGTTATTCACTTCGAAATCAGGTGATTCAATCTTCAAAGCTTGTTCAAATTTTGATGGACTTCCTTGCTCTTGCATGCCTACCTATCGTACTGATGCTTGTCTTCTCCTTCCTAACCACCAGAACCATCACCGATGTGATGCATAAGAAGTTCTCGAAATCGGAAGCAGATACTCCAGTGAAGAGTGCACCGGAGAATTCCATGAAAATTGTGTCTATCTTGCGAAATGCTTTGATTGTTTTTGTGGTCACATTGGTACCAGCAATTCCCAGTAGCATCCTTAGAACCTACGTAATCTTCAATGAGGTGGAAGAAAGCCATCTAAACACCATACCACATGTAATGAACAATATCACGAGTCTGCTCTCCATTATCAACTCATCCTCCAAGTTCTTTATCTACATTTTCCAGAGCAAACGTTATCGGAATACATTGATAGATTGCCTGTGTTCTTGGTGCCAAAAAGGAATGAAAACCTGTAAAGCTTCTAATCTCATAAAAAATAAATTATTGGCTTGCTTTGTAAAAAGTTCAAAATGGAATCTGCATTGGTTAATCTCGAATAAAAAAACTTTGCCGATGTCATAGAGTTTTTCACCAGGAAGATGGAAATGGCTTTCTCAAAGGTATGTAATAAGGGACCATCAAGGTAAAGCATGGCACTTGAATTCTAAGACTTTGGAGAGATGTCACCGAGGTAGCACTAGACCCGACAACTTAATAATCGGTGCATATTTCACCCAAGCCAGCCTAGGCTCTACTAACTGAAGTGTCGTACAAGGAGGTTAATGAGCTCATGTGCAAGAAGTGGCACCTAGTAAAGCGAAAAGCCTTTTTTTATAAGAGTTGCCAAACTCTCTAGGTTACACTCATTCCACTGACTAAACATCCAAATTAACTCTAAATTTCCCATGGTTTCGATCGGCATGTTTTTAGACCACCCATACCTCCGTCGGTAGTTATCCTGTCTCTACCTACTTCCGCCTCATAGGCTAGACTTCGAATGTTCGCATCTTCAGGCAATCATCTTGCATCATAATCGAACTTTTATAGTTTGAAAAATTTTTCGATTACTGGGTGATGGGGCAAAGCAGGCCATCTGAATTCACCGATTTTATCCCTCACTGGCAAGTCTCACCGTCTTGTAGACTTCAAATGAGTTGTCAGCATCGTGATGTGGAGATGATCGTAATGGCATAACAATACTCTAAATTTCTTGATTTTTGCCTCTCATAGACCAAGTGTCTCCACTAGATTTCGTCCCCTTTCTACTCAGTTTGGCATTCTACGTTGACTCGCCTTGATTTCTTAACGCTCTGCAGCTTCATTTCTGGCGGTTTTTGTGAAACCCTGTGATGGAATAAATACCATTCCTGTCATGGGATTGATGTAGTAGGGACGATAAGGCAAAATTTTGGCGACAATGTAGTAACTAATTGTGAGCCCAGATGTATATTGATGGTTTGAGGAAGTTCTTTTTAAGGTTTTTTCCTAACCATGGAAGTGAGTTCATCGTTTCAGAGATTGCGATAAAGCTGTCGAAATGGGTCAGTGGAAACAGAGTAAGATGAGTTTGCCAGAAATGTCTAGACCTTAGCACTGTATTGTTCAGATCTTCATCCCTAGGAATGGGACTTACCTCCTATCAAATGTAAAAGGCATGCTTTATTTGACTTCATCACTTCGTTAAAACCTATTTACAAATCGTGGATACATTAAATGCCATCAATTAGCCTCATTTCTACATCCAATTTACCTTTCAGCCGCTCCATTCCCCAAGTTGTGACGGCCAAAACAATAAGTGATTTCAAGCAAAGTATTCCATGTTTAACTTACTGTGAATCACAGTAGACCCTCACAATCTCTTGTAACCACAGGTCATTGGATCCCGACTGATGCTACGAGATAGCCTCCTAGACGTTGGATTCGTCGTGTTGCCAAATCCCTCTGTGGCGTTGATTTTAAGGTGTTAGTGAGGTCTCAATATGAGTGCTTGACATCAACAATCTGGGCAGCAAAAATTTTCTCACATCTAATATCATAAAACTTTAGACAGATTTAAATATTGGCATTTAATTATTCATCTTTTCCCTTATTTTTAAGCGATTCAGGTGCTTTTGAATTAGCCATGGTCTTCCTGCAGTACCTCAGTTACTATCCACATTAGAAGGTAATGCTGCCAACAGTATTGAAAGTTTACATTCGCCTCCTAATGTTGCAAATACTTTTCAGAATTACAGCTTCTAATCATCGGTTACATTGAGGTCTTAAATCAGGAGATAAAAGCTACAACTTTTGGCCTTCTAATTTTTACTCTAATGAGCAGATAATGACTTTATGCTTCTGATGCAACTAATTCATTTCAAGGCTTGTAGACTTCATAGTCATCCTCACTCCTGATTTATGAGCCCTACTTCTGTCGAAAATAAGAAATACCAAATTGTCTAACCAGATGATGGGCAACATTTCCTCACATAAACTGATCACCAATACTTTCCTCTTACAATTTTACTCCTAGCAACGATTTCAAAACGTGTCATCACTGCTACTAAGATAGGTTTCCACCTGTTTGGCGGGCGACACCAATACACATTTCGATAGTAAACAAAATAAATCTTATTTTAACCTGAGATATGTTCACGTATACAATGCTATGGAGATTTTCGTTCCTTTTAAGACTAGAAAGCTGACATTAAATCTAAAGATTGCAAAAAAACAAACTTAACTCCCAATGGTTACTACCCATAAATAAGAAAGTCTAAAATGAGGAAAGCTTGATGGTAAGTGGACAAATGAGCAACTTTACCAGACGGACGTAACCCAGCCACTAAGATGCTCAAACTTTTATATGCAGCCACGATGTAAAATGTGGAGTGTAAGTGCAAAGTGGTTGTGTCCACCACTTTCACACATTCAGCATTATGCTCATTGTAATACGTAAACTAGCCCTCAGTTAAGGTCTTTTAAATTGCATCAGCAAGTTCTCCAAGATTTGAAATCTTTAGGCAATTTCACTGACTATGTCCGCACTAAACTGCCTATATCAGAGTCCCATTTTGATTAAATCTCATTGTTTCATGCCAATCACCAGGAAACAGGAATTGTTTAATTATGTTGCTACGAAAGATGTTGAAGGTGGTAATGAAGAAGCAGGAAGATAGTTAGTGCGGAATCTGGATTCCTTCAGCTTATTTAGATTGGACCACTTATAGCTTGAAGAACGTTGCGGTTGAACAAATAAATATGCGAAATCTTTTGTTCTCATACAATGATTTCTCAAATAATTGTTTGCTTATAATGACAAAGCCGCTGCACATTTATTTTAATGGGCTTTGAAAAGTCTGAAACCAGGAAACACGAGGACTATTGTGGGTAGGATTATTTGTTCAGACATAACAGGAACACGGTAATAGCGTTTAATTACGGCCACATAATTTGCTTTCACTTCACTTTTTCCTCTGGATTAGATGCTAAAACTGATCTATTTTAAATCGTGGAAAGGGAAGAATTGAATAATGCAGACTGATAGTATGATGTGGGATAGCAAAGGCACTGTTTGCTAAACGTAAATTCCGTGTGCAATTAAAGAATATATCACTAGAACTCAATTTTCCTCCGAATAAAGATGTAATTATCCATCTAGGATTCCCACAGATAAGAGAACAAGTATTTTGAAGTAAGATCGCTACAAAACGTGAGCAAAAGTATGCTTGATCGTAGGCTTTACCCCACGAATATGGCCTGCAACACAATAACTTTTCTGAAATTTGTGGAGCATCTATGAAATTTGTAAAGCGGTATGTATGCATCCTTCGTGAGACAACAAATCTGATGAGCGCGCTTCCAACTTGCCTAGTTTATCAGCAACACCTCCTACCTTCTATCCTACACGCCAAAGCCCATGTTATAAGCTCATATATTATCCAGTCAACAATCCGCCTGTGATTAGGAGTAAAAGATTTATTTGGGATGGCGGCGGGGAAGGCGATATCCCTTCATTTTCAACCTCATTCCCATACTTGTCTTCTTTTCGCCTAATAATGATCCTTAAGTCTTCAAGAAAGGTCTTTTGTCCTTTCTTGCCCGCATTGGTTAATGTAGTTAACCACATAGATCAGGGGAGTTAAAAGCGAGACTAGAGCAGCGACGACTGTAGTGGCAATGAAAGAGTCGGAGGTAGGAGCAATAACAAGGTCTGGTTTGTTTGACTTTGTAAAAAATTCGAACTAGTAGCAATCTTATGTTTGTTATGGGGCGAACAATGCCATTCTATGCTGCTGATTACCTAGATAAATGGAATTCTGTTTTTTCATTTGCTTTTCGCATTCAGGAACTGAGGACAACATTGTTAGCCCTTTCCCCTTATGTGAATGACTCTCTGCACGATACAGTAACAAAGTTGACGACACTACTACATTGATGCGTGACCTTACCGACTTCTACTATGTTGCCTCGAACGACGCAGTCCAATTTCCATTGTTTGGGCAACCAGCAATTAGGGTTGAACGTCGTCTCTCACCCCCTGTCATTTAACTGCAGTTTTCTCTGTCATTCTTATCATCCCCATTCATCAACCAGTGGATTTGATGTGTTCAGCTAGGTACCCAGTCCAGATATGTTTTTAAAGTTTGGAGCCATTTTATTGGTGCTGTGGGGTAATTAGTGCCTATTTCGACTCAAAAGCACTTCTAGGTAAGTGCTAACTAATAGAATCGTAAGGAGAAATGCAATATACAAAACCGAAAGCAGCGTAATCATCCAGATACGAGAGACACGGAACACTAAAGTTTAGGGCACAAGGATATTGAAATGTCAGATTAGACCGGTTTTGTACGGTCAAGCATGACCTGGAGGAGAATTGATGTATCCAGTCCTAACAGTGCTGGTAACCAACCAAGACTGCAGTTAAAAGCAAAATATAATGTATTTCTGTAAAGATTCTGACTTGTAGAGACTTGTGGGAAAGTGGTGTTTGTGTACCTCATTTTGGTGTATGATAAAGTTGCAACTTTTTATTGATGAGGCACTCTTTGTCTCATTCTCCACTTATCTTTTAGCACTTTGACTCTACTCTTTGTCATAAAACGACTACTCAATAAAAAATGATCCTAGCAAATCTGGCTTACTAACCAGGTACAGCTTGGTTCCGAATGTACACAAGCTTCATTTATGATTTTCTTTTACAGCACTCGGTCAAGAGGCCGCAGTAGAATCCACATGAATGTTTCAACAGTCTGATGCCTATCACAGAGTAAAGCATGGTAGATCCATCGCCTCAACGAATCTCCTTCACCTTTTTTCTACGCCCAACTTCAAGATGCGTAGGGAAGTTAACACTGTAGTGATTAAGGCAATTGTCAACCTAGCCCATGGATACCTTTAAACTGGGGTAGGCAAATGTGGGTACTAAATTAGCGGATTCGTAGTGTTGTCAAAGGAGAAAGGTGCATTTTGCGAAAGGAAGAAATGCAAGTAACCACCTTCACGCTACGCGCTAAGACATTATAGTCTGTATTGAGAAGTGGAGACTAACAATTTTTCTCCCACTTTTCTCACCGCAGATAACTAAAAGACGTTGTATATCTTACTAGTTCGCTTCCTGATTTACTCTCTTACTCATTGATTGTCTGACTGGGTAGTTAATGCGTGTGTTAATTAGTTGGTGGATGCGGGAAAAGTTTTCATTATTTCCTTTAACTTTTTGCAGCCAAATATGCAGTTGGGCTTCTTTGATTTGCCAATACATTACTGCTTACTCCACATATCTCGGACACACCACTTCACTACACAGCACTATACACACTTTCCATGCATTGTAGTAGAGTGGAGTGAGTGAGCTACACATGTAGTTGTCTACTGCGAATTTCACTCAGTGGAGGCAAAGTTACTCCGACATCAAAGACCTACCACTTCGATGGGCCAAGACGCAGTACAAGTAGAATACACGCTTAAAAATATTTTCTCCTCCATCTTCTAGTGGAAGAGTATACACTTTATTTAGGCCATGCAAACAAAGTGCAATTCTTGCTTGTACAATATGCCGCAGCACTTACCACCACCTGCCGCATGCATCGCAATTCATGTCCAAGACCTTATGCGGCATACCGTGAACAACCTGGTATACAACCCTGCTTCTCCTGATAGTAGTCCTTAAGACTGCAAGGGACGGCTCTTATTCTTTTATACTAGCGTTTGTCAATGCAAATGACCACTTATAAATAACTTAGAAGAATAAATTAGGAAAAGTGGAAAACATATGTGCAATAAAATTGGGTGTGGTTGGAAGTAGGGCAGTGGTAAATATAAAGGTGAGAATTGTTTCCCCTCGAAAAAAATTAAAGCTATTGGCTATTTTACTACCGATTCTTTAGTTAGTGGGATGGGAAAGTTAGCGATGCCAATTTGCGTTGCTTATTAAGTAGACGATTAGGATTTTATGCAAGATCTACAGCTATGTTTCCATTTTATATGCTTTCTGCAATTAGAACTGAGACTCAAAATTGATGGATGCTCTTATTAGTGGCCTTTACCTCCCTGTTTAAGTAATGATTTGTCAGGTGGCATCAGGTTATTCTAAGCTGTTGTTTTGAATATTGGCCATTTCCCATTGTCGTACAGAACCAACACTGAGGAGGAACCTTGACGTTCACTCCCTTGTCTTCACCTCTAGTCATATTTGTCTTTCACTTTGTCACTTGTGTCCTGCATATGCGGCAGCGCTTTGTTTACTAGAAAGACCTTCTGCCTTCAGGTCATTCTTGTGATGATCATCCGTATGTTTAGATCGTCCACTCCCTCCATATTCTCTTTATTAGTACTTCCGTAATGAATGTTTGGAACAAGCAGCCTAAGGGAAGGTCTCTGTTTAGTGATGCCGCAGTATGAGCCCACTGCATGCGTCGGAAAAGTGCGCATGTGGAAATGGAATGGCTGCTTACCTTTGATAAAACACAGATTTCTAAATGAACTTCAGGAGGTTGACAGCTTTCATTGTCATAATTTTCATCCACTCATAATTAAATGCCTCTAAATCCACTGAGTGAACTTAATTACACAGTGCTATGTCATATGCATGTTCAATTTACTCCCATTTTGGCGCATTAAAGTATCATATCACATTATGAAATTGAAACAATGAGATCCATGTCTGTTTTGCTGTCACAGTTATAAGGCAGTTAGTTAACTCATCCCGTAAGATTATCCGTCTCGGTTTTACAATATGGATACTAGGCCAGATAAACGTGTTTTACCGCGGGTGGTTATAATAAACGAATCATCCAAACTGAGTTTGATTTTAGTAACCATCCAAACTTGGCTCTTGTTTGGGATTAAAGAGGAGTTACTTGGGACCTTAAGACGAACTGCCACAGTGGTCATGGTATTGCCTTGCCGTGAACTCCTATTCACTTGAATACTCACGACAGCCAGAATGAAAATTTAGCTGCAGTCGGCGTTAAGTAACAAATCCATTCACATGGCCTTACTGCCACGGCTATCTTCGCTGCAGATGATGATGACTTTCCCATAGATCAAGAGACCGGGACAGTTACCTGGTACAGATATCATTTTCAAACATTCCCTTAGGGGTTATTACCGATTCTAATGTTCAGAGCATACATGCTTCTTCCAGAGGCCAAGCCACCGGGCAAGGATGCTCTAAGGGAGCACTTTAGAGGTCTCTTCGCTAAAACGCTTCTGTGTTCAGAACATTCATGTAAGCATAACAAGATGAGCTATTGGGGCGATTCCATTCAATCAACATGTCTTGCTACAAATATGGTTTATAACAGTAAAAACATGTTTATTTGCGTAAATACTTGCTTTATTTCTTCAGCTATAACACCAAGCTTCTGCCCGTGCGGATTCCCCCCTTCCATCCCTGATGCTGGGACCCGTTACGCCGAATGAGCACAATATGAGGACTATTAAATGCTCTCGCATCCACCAATCAGATTAATGACGTCCTTGAAATACACCACTCTGTATACTTGTGCGATAAATGTAAACTTCCTGAGTGCATTACTGCTCTTTCAATGCCGTTGCCTCTGATTTATCACTAACTTGTTGGCTAATTCTGTCAAAATTACCAATGGAATGTTCTAATAAACCTTCAAACCCCCTTGTTTACAAACATCTGGTTTTTGTCTTTCAGACTCAAGTTTAAAAGAACCAGAAACAGAAATTAGCCCATGGCATATACAATGCAGGGAAAGCGAATCACGCCAATATAGTGCAAGAAAGTAAGGAATATGACTCTCGTCATTTAAATTTTAGAAAACTCAAAATGCTAGTTTATTTTTTATTTCCATTGGGGAAAAATGAAATTGATGAACTAAAATTTGTTTAATACGCTGCCATAGGTAGAGTGTAGGAAATGGAATCGAGTAGCGACATGCGGAATAGTTTGTCATTCCTAAGCATTTTATTGCAAAACTAGATTATTTTGAATAGTTGCAGGTTTTCGCTTAAATATATTTAAGGACTAGTTTATTTTTTTGCCTCCACTATGCAATCTCAAGTTCAAGATTAGCCGCAGAGTGGGCAGACAAGCTAGTCAGCTAGACAAAATCTGAGTAAGTAATTACAGAAGACATTGTAAAGCATTCATTTCATCGAAGTTATCATCAGCTCGGCCTACCATCGCTTTCCCCTCTCCTTTCGAAAAACTAAACTGCAAGCGTCCTATTAGGCTTTCCTAACAGGCTGCTTTGTCTGTGGAGACCTTGCCTATGCCTATGTCAGTGTCTTTGTCGTTATTCTAGCCCTAATCACACCCGCTTCTATCTCACTTCTGTTTTCACCTGTCTGATCGGATTTGCTTGTGGTTAAGTTCATTTACACACTGATATGAAAGGATTAGAGACATTTTCTGCAGCCTTAAGGAATATTTTTAAGAGTGGCAGAGGTTTGGAGGTGAGGATGAGAATGAAAGTCAGACCGCATCCCCCTCTTCTTCAACCACTCCACCTACGTCACGCCTCTTCTCACAGCTACGTCATCCGCGGTAGAGCGTATGAGATGTAGGATCTGGGCTGTGTTGTATAAAGTAGGAGGTGCCAAGCAGGATTTGTTGAGTCGACATGTTATAATGTACGGTGGGTTTAAAATAAAGGAAAAGTGGCGGTATTCAGGATAAAGATTGTCTCATCAATGGACTCATATACCCTGCATCACAAGATCCCACAAATTACTACGAAATGAATTATTCCATTAGAGTAAATTTGAAACTCGAACAAACATTATGGTTAAATTTTACCACGAATTTCATCTCAAGTTACTTCTCCTTCCACTCGAAAAACTCTCAGTCATGCCCACAATTTGTTGTCTGAGAAACATTTGCGTCTGAGTGGTTTTTCTTTTCATTTTCCGTAACACTTATTTTCATCTAACAGTGACATTGATATCTCCAGTTATGTCTACAGTCTTCGCTGTTCTCAATTTTTTCATTATCAGACATCTGAAATAGGAAATTAGTAACATCCTACTTTTTGAAACGTTTACAGGAACAAGTTGGGTATGTCTAGACAAATTAGTACCAAAGAATAAAGTTGAAAACTTGATAGTATTAGGTTTCTCTCGTGTAGGACAAATAATTCTAGCCGCTAAAAGCATTACAATTCCTGTTTTTAGAAGTCTTAAGACTCTTTAAGAATAAATTCACAACGGCTTTTTGTTATAGGTGAACAACTATGGAAGATTTTCTCATGTGCGGACAAAAGTTTTTGCATATTGATTTGATAATCCGCAATGCTCTTAGAACTACAAGTGATACGTACTAAAAAAGCTGAGGAATCCAGATTCCACATTAATAATTTCCTTACGACTTCATTACCACTTTCAATATTCCAGGATCCCAACACTTCCTCTGTCATTTGTTCTGAAAACCCGTAATTTGTGGTGGAATGATTAAACGATTCCCGTTTCCTGGTGATTAGCATGAAGGATGCGATTTAATCAAAATGGGCCTCTGATCCAAAGTGTATAGCGTGAATGTAGTCAGTGAAATGGTCTAAAATTGTCAATTTTTGGAGAAATTGTGCTCTGAAAAGGGATTCTAGAGCATAGAACTTTGCATATGAGATGTGAAAGGCTGCTGTCGTGGGATCGGTGGACATAGTCATCCCAAACTACTTAGTACTCTGCGCTCACACTCTAAATTCAAATCGTGGCCACAAGTCCGAGGTCAAGCATCCCGTTAACTGAATCATATGCATCAAAATTAAGTATATACCTATTAGAAAATAAATGGAATTTCTCAAATCCCCTATGTCTCAACTGACACGATAGGAAGCCGGATAAGCAAATATTTAAAAGCAGTCCAGTATAGTCACCCATTTGTTTAATTGCCTTTCTACTTTTTCCACTAAATGTTTAAGTTTAATCACGTTTTCTGATTACCAGATTTGTTATAAACTTCCTCGCCTTAAAAAATCTCCATGCTTTAGAAGCGTCATTTCGCATTAGTGGACGCCAAACGCATTAAGATAAGACTTGCTGGGCTTACAAATGGGATTTGCATTGATGGCGCCTATCATTCAAGTGGCAACCTAACTTATTAACGAAATTTCCAATAGATACATTTTGGCCGAATTTTTCTGGTTTTGGAACCCGAGGGAAGTAATTATTGTTTGGATTCTACCATGTTGCAGAATTGATTGAGTCACAGCTCACTTACCTTTGCAATTTAGTGAAATTCAAAAACTCAGCTAAAGCAAAATGGACTGTAAGTGGAGACAGTTACACTAAAAGCACGAATTTCAGTGCGCGGTCTGAAGGGTACAATTTTTCTCTGTGGATCATAGATGCATTCAAAGTATCTAAGCTGATCAACATGAAGGAAAACTGAATTGCTACCATATAATAATGGCACCTGTTTAAGACTGAGACGAAATTACAGAAGAGAGTAAATTTTTGGGAGTTATCTGGTGTCAGACGCCTATGCCGGAAATTAGCATACATCTGAAAAGCTACGGCAAGGAAAGACTTGGCCATGCAGCGGGTCTCACATTGGGCAGTCTGTTTGTGGGATACTGAAAGGGTCTACTGTGGTCCACAGTTTGCAAAACATGAGACTTCCTATTTTAGGTTGAGATTTTTTAGTGTTTATGTCTGGAAGAATGTGGAGGTGAAAAGGTAATTTGATAGACTCTATCGGTTTGAAAAGGTGGGCGGAAAATAAGTTCTAAGAACCGAGCAAAGTTGACGGAAGCATTGGAAGATGTTTAAGTAGTTTTACTTCGGTTATTGGAAAGCGCCTCTCACAACTGGTGAGAAGTAGATCCATTTCCCACAGATGATTCTTCTTAGGGCCAAGGAAATTTGCTGCCACTATCCCACTGAATTTGAAAGCAATTAATTCACTGAGATGCTTATGAGATATTGCGCCTTGACTGCACATATATCTAATTCCTTTGCATTGCTATTGTGGTCACAACGCCCACCAGTCATCGAAGTGTACTCATTTGTATTTTCAGCTCCTTGAGACGTAGAGAAGGAACCGCGTGTTCATGCATTTTAAACACCTTAATATAAATACGATAGGTTCCTCGACATATGAGCATTTTGACCTTCTGTGAAGCACCAGGTTAGGGTTTTTGTCTTGAAGATGGGTTTGAATTTTGTTTTCTGCTTACATTTCCTTGCACGTCGGTGAAGTGCCTCAGACTGGTGGGGCAGCGATGAAGAGAATAGCGTCTCAATTTCCAGTTCGCATCTTTTGAGAGTCTTGTGGGTGCTTGTTTCAACAATGTCCGACGGAGTACTGCGTATGGTGCTCTAGTAGAAGGCTCCTACCGCACTATGATTTACTGTGACCAATTGGAAATATTTGCAATTAGGTTCATCACTCCGCCTAGACACTCCAACAAGGATACCTATGAATATCAGAAATAGTGAATGCTGTGATGAGAAAGGAAGGACGATATATATAAGCAAAATTTGCTTTGTAATGCTTGAACAGTAGCGTACTTTTCTGCCTATTTGCTACCTAGACCTGCTTAACGAAATAAACGCGTGTGCCCCAGCAAACATCGTCAGACTTTGTCATTTAAGTGGATGAGTTCATCTCTTTTCCAATACCAATTTCGGTATCCGTCAGCTGAATTTGAACTTTAATCACCATCTGTGGTGTAAGTGCCGTTCACTGATGACACGAAATGTCAGCACTGCTGCACCTCAACCTACGACAGCTTCATACGTCCATGCAAGCCACTTTAGAATAGAATGTTGGAGATGCGTATTAGTTGCCAACTTGGATTCTCATGCGAAAGGGTATTGGTTGAAAACACTCGAATCTAAATTAGAATGCTTTATACTGAGTGATTGGATCCGCCACCCTACTTTGACCCTGCTGAAATTATGTCTGTCTTAAGCAGCTGCACCAGTTCCGTGGCCTTCAGGAAAGCTACCAACACCTGAGGCGATACAAGCAGCGAAATATCTGGATAATTTCGTTACGGGGTCGCCTTCTGTGCCTGGATTGAACCCAGATAAATTTAGCTAGCCAAATTCAAAGTAAGAAGATGTGGCATGGCACAATACTCCACCCCAGGGAGGTGTCGTAAATTCCGTCTTTTGTTATACGTCTGCTTGTGAACCTGTGGTTAAATGACCAGCTCCGAGCTTGCGTGACTGCTAGCGCAATTTCTTTGCACTCATTAAGAGTTATCACACAGTATGAAACTCCAGCTTCAGTAGAATTGCCAAATGGGATCAATGAGGTTGTGCTGAAGTACCTTCGCAGTTAGATGACTGGGTCGATCGGTTCGCCAATTTTCCTTTAGAGCACCGATTGCATTGTAATGAGTGACTCAGGAGGCTGGCCAAATGGAGCTCCTAAGAAGACACTCATAAGAGAAAAAGTGATTTGTAATGCATTAGTAGTTTGTTCAACTTTCGAAATGAATAAGAGGGCAGATTTTAGGCCTCGAACTTCAATTTTGCCCAAATAGAATGGTTATAGGCCATAGCAAAGGGTTCGAATTCATGCTATGTTCCGATTATATAAAATTCGCTTTAGGATAGTATTTTCTTTCGACTTTAGGGAAGTTTTTGGAAGTTACGAATATGAAAGTACCAGAGAGACACAGAACTCTGGATAAATATTGATAGGCTTTACCCACACGAAGCATCCATCACTACACCTCTTGTGGTAGTATGGAGAAGCCGATTTACTCAGAATCCTTTACATCAGCCTCACAGTTCTATCCTATCACTTAACTCCAACATCAGTGTTAGCTAAACCATTTCACCTAATACCCTGTTCCTAACAAAATTGATTTGCGTAATAAGCGGTAGCCCATCTGCCGATGACGCATGAAAACAATCAAAATCGGGGCCTTGGCAGAACAACAGCAGAACAGAACAACAGAAGACGAGAGTAAGGATGAAACAGCGTCCTCTACTTCTGCCATCCCAAATAAAACTCCCTTTCTTTGACGGTTGGAATGCTCACTGTGTAATGTACGAGAGTAAGACATGAACTACAATGTGCGAGGTAGGAGGTGGAAGGTATCTTTCCTATTCTCTGGGTAGAGAGTCTATGCTGTCTTATGGCGAAAAAGAAAGTTGAGATTGACTTGAACATGAATTCATCACATTGTTTCGTGTAGCTTTAAGTAGATAGGTCTTAGTTTTAAGAGATTTTTGGCATGCAGTATGTGCACAATTCACAAGGAAAAGTACTTCTGCCATCCCCTAACAGCGCTCCATTGCGCCACACACAAGGGAGACTTGGTATTGTGTGAGGAAGTAGTGTATGTGTGAGAGTTGTTAAAGTGTTTTTACCATAAGAATATGATAAAGAGGCAGAATCTTTTTCAATTCCATTAATTTACAAAACAACTAAGCAATTTATTGGATGGTCAGTCAACGAAGCAGTCAAGGAGTGGGTCAGGCAGCAAACCAGTAGAAAAAGCATTTTAGCATTTGTGCTTTGGCTCGTAGCTAAAGATGTTAGTTCAGCTCTAGCAAATAAGTGATTGTTAGTGTGCAACCATTGCACTGCACAGTGTTGTACGATGGTTTGAGAAACAAAAATTAGAGAAGATGGCACCATCTTGACGTGAGGGAAGACCGAGAATGTAATATTTTCTACAGTTTCATATATGCTGTCACGTTTCGGATGTAGATTGTGGGCAAGACCGGCATATTTCATTTAGCGCAGATGCTTTTTTATTCCCCTTGGCGTCGGTTACAGCCATCGTCTTAGCACTCACCTTTGGCCAAAATGAGCTTCAAAGTGTCCGTAGTTTAGTTTGCAATCGCCTGGATCTGTAGCAGCACTACGTTCTATGGCCATCGTAAAATGAATTGCAGAGGTGGAAAGCAAGTTAAATTTTGTGAGCTAGAGCGGAGACAGATTACACAAGTCTCCAATCCCTTTGGTCGCAGTCGTATTTACGCATCGATGCTGTATGAGGGCTTGCGTAGGGCAATTATTATTATGCCTTAATGATGCAATGAAAAGCGTGGTATATTTTGTGCAGAGGAAATTCAGCTTTGTACCTTACGGGATAGAGAGGATTAATATTTTACCCTTCTTTTTGTCCCATTTTCAGCTTCGCATTTATAAAAAGAAGAAAAGTCATTTTGTTCATTGAAACTTTGCGGATGGAAATATTTTCATTTCGCATAGTGCTGCCCAGTATTGAAACTTGATCTCATGGAATCTGCACCTACAATTTTGATTTGCTTTCCCAAATGTAAATTCTACACCCACGATCATCAGTCGTGTTCCGATAGATAGGCTACTGAAAAGATTTTGCGCAAATTTAAAGGTCAAATCTGACGTGTAAATCAAAGAAAAACAAGGGGATGAGAAAATCAAAACAAAATGCAACCTTGGCACACCAAATAACTAGGAACCTAAAGTGATGCTTCACGGATGAACTTACTGCTTGACGCATTTCTCACGTCGTCATTATCTGTGGAGTCTGAATGAGGGAATGTTATGGAGCGCAAAAACAGGACTGTCTTTATTAAGCATCGAGGATGCAGTTCGGAAGGTGTAAACGAGAGACGGTTAAAAATCGACATTACAAAGGTAACTACCTTTTAAAGGAGACGTCTGTAGTCCCAGAAAAAGAATTCATTTCGATTCTGCAGACTTTTTTAGGCTCATTTTACAAACATTCTAGAACGTTTAACTGTTCACATTCATATTTAATTATCTTGGTTGGCCAATAATACAGGTGCATAGACCGCATATTACCTCACCGCAAGTCCAAGATAGTTGAAATAATTCTGCAATTTGCAATGTAACGAGTCATTTAATCTACCTCTACAGAAACACTTACCACCTTTCGCTTTCTAACCGAAGTCTGGTTTGTGCTTTCAGTATTTCTGATTATTTCGTAATCTACATCCACTCAAAAATCCTCGTACCCAGGTACTGAATGTGCATTTTTATTAACGCATTCATCCTCAATTCCATGGCTTAGCTATTTGGCACCGACTTAGAAGTGCTTTTGCATCAAAATGGAAAGTGACACTCTGCCAGGCCGATAAAATTGGTCCACACTTAAGAAAAATGTCTGAAAGGCTTTACATGTCGTCCTAACTAAGCCCTTCTGGCCGTACTAGCAGTCCATTCCCAGTTATACGTCCGTAGTACACATTCATCGAGGCATTGAATCCTATTTCGTCCCAGATTAGTCTCAAGTTGCTGTTGTATTTCTTAGTCATTTAAGCAAATAGGTTTCAAAAAATGGGGAGAAAATAAAATTTGTCAGTTGGACTAGATTTGCTTGTTGAATCAAGAAATGTTCGTTAGATTTAGTGAACTATGAAAATTAGTAGGAATTTCGACCAAGGGTTGGAGATTTATCTTCCACATCAAAAGAATTATTAGGAATGGTCTTTGTAAGTTAAAAGCGCAATTTCCCAATGTACGGCATTTGGATTTAGCGTCTAGTATTTATGGCCAACGGTAGACATCTGAAGCACCCTTTTCTGGAGCGACTTGTGTGGAATCACACAACTGTGGTAGAAATGATGTATAGCAGTGCTGACACTTCGTACTATCGGAAGACGAGGTATCCCGTAGGTGTGGACATGCACTGCAGAGACAATAACAAAAGATCAGTTCCAGCTCGTGATTTCATCTGCAAAAGTTTGCCGATCATGAAGGAGACCTAGACTAATCTTGACTAATCAAAGGATGGAAAAGAGACAGAGTCATTCATTCGAAAGGGATGGTGGTTGAGCGATAAATTTTGATATGTTTGCTGGGACATACAAGTATGCTTACTTAGCTTAAATGGGCGATTAAATAAACTGGAGAGTTTTCTATGGGACCTGTCATTACTGAAATTCACTGGCATCCATGATGGAATGCTTGGATGGAGTAAAGAATGCTGTAATACTTTGTTTGTTCGAACTACCGGTTTCGGTCACTTGGGTGGCCATCTTGTACTAGCCGGTTGGCCGGCCTCCGGGCCGTGCCAACAGCCCCAAGCCCTCTGTTTCCAGAATATATATTCTGCCCCAATACTATGCCTTCTTTTACCTTAAAGGGAGTCTCGGGACGCTACAAATGCAGTGTCAAGTATTGTTCATTCATTATAGTGGTTCATAATCTGGTTTGAACCTCCTCTTTATGTATTATAAACAGCTCTGTCTAAAATATTGCTAAAAACACACATGCGCGAGACTCTTAACAAAAGGCATCCGGGGAGTGAGACATCATTCCCTTTGTCACCGTCTCGCCTCTCAGGCACACTTCAGTGACTTCAAATCTTGTTTAGCAAAGCCCGCAACATGCACCCCAATCTTCTTATGGTATCAGTTATGCATCTTCCTTAACTCCTCTTTAGTTACCTTTCGTTCTTTAAATGGTTTAAATTTTGTAGCACAGTAAAAATGTTGATCCCCCCCCCCCTACTGATATATGACCCATCAACTTTTGCCATTCTGATGCCTTAAAGATACGGCTCATTTTCTATGGTCGCAAGAAAGCAGACACGATGCCTATGCCTGTCATCCCCTTTCCTTTTTACAGCCATATTTACCTATTTATTCGTCCAAATCCATCAAGCAGTGATCTTGATGTCTCCAATTATATTCCATCTTCATTGTCATCCATTAATCACTTCCCGCCATTCTGAGTAAGCTATAATTAGTACATTATACCCCATAGTATACAGATTAATTACTTAAGTTTGACCAAAAACACTGGCTTCCAAAGAAAAAATAGAAGCCTCGGTACAGTGGCAAGTGAAATGAATAAAATCAAGTAAATATAACAAAGTTCTGGTGATCCGCCTTTACTGTGGCAGGACAATTAATATCAGCCACAAAAACCTAGTGTTTTTGTGTTTTTTAGACACTTGAAAATGCATAAGAATTAGTGCTTAATGTCCACTTAAAGGTGAGTAACCAAAGTTTTGAAAATCACAATAAAATATAAACCCAAATATTTCATCTGTTCGATCATTGTCTCATTACGACCTTATATAATCCGTACATAGAATGCAAGAACTATTCCTGCACTTCATATTTATCGCTTTAAACTACATGAGGTCTTATTAATGTGTTTATCACAGGTTTTAATAATCTATTATTTGCAATGGTATAATTTACCAACCTCTCATTTCAGTGACCAGCACAAAGGATAATTTTTGTTACAACTGGGAGCTCATTCAGACGTACAATGCGCGGACATAGTCTGTGAATGAGCCTACTTGATTTCTGCAACAAAATAGTTGTGCTCTAAAAGGCGATTTTAATAGTTAGATTCTTGCAAGTGCAATCTGATAGGTCTTAGCTGAGGACAGGACTATGTATTGCAATGCACAGAAGGTTGAAGATATGAATGCGGTTGACACACCCATCGCAAACTAAATAAACTTTGTACTTATAACCTGCATTCATATTGTGGTCGCAAATCAAAGGAAGTAAGTAACCTGCTGGCTGTACTACGTCCAGTAGACAAAATATACACCCATTGAGAAATAAATAGATCGCCTCCAGCTCACTTTTTTCACTACCACGTTATGAAGTTGGATGAGCGTGAACGGCTCGCTTTGAAGCGGTCCAGTATAGTTGCCCATTTGTTCCCCGTTGAATACTTTATTACTAATGGGCAGGGATTATAGGCGTAATGTGATTCTCTGATTTTTATTATTTTTCTTGCCTTCAAAGGTACGAAAATCCCCATATCACTTTATGTTGAGGTAAAGTTTGTTGTGCTCACAATCGAGGAGTGCATTGATAACGCCTGAAAATTAGTTGGCAACTTAACTTATCTACGGAAATTTCAGCCTAAAAACATATTAGCTAGAATCCTGGAGCATTTAAAACCATTGTGGAAAGTAAAATTACAGCATGGAGAAAGTAATAGTTAGTTGTTTCCGAAATTGTTTTGGAATTGTTTACAAAGCAGTTTACTTGCTCTTTAAATTCAGTAGGGTCAAAGTAGTGCAAGGACTTTCTTCGTGTTGCCCAAAGTGTTGGAGAGGGGAAAATGGCAGTCGTTGGCGAGTTCTTGTAACTGGAGAAGCGAGTAACTATTTGGGATTAAATTTGCATGAATTTGTTTGGATGATCCAATGTCGTAACATACCTACACTAGGGCTGCTCAAATACCTGGGCAGCCGCGACACAGAAGGATTTAGCTTTATAGTGGCTCCAGCATCGTGAAGCCTGCTTCATACCACCACTCAGCATTCAACGACCCCCAATTGTAGGGTATTGTAAAAATCTGCTACGGTGCACAATTAGTAGAATCTAAGAATTTTAGTTTATAACAGGGGATTTATAGTGGCCAAAAATGTAAAAATATGGCAGCGGAATGATACGCTGAATGCAAACGATGGCTAAAAGGAGCAATTGGTGGCGAACAAATTCCAAGGGCCAAACGAAGCCGATGAATGCAATGTAAGATATTTTTGTCGTTCAGTTTCAATCAAACAAGAACGCTTTCCAAGCTCGGTAGGAAGTAAGTCCATTTCTCGCCAATGGCCTTGATGTTGGCTAAGAAGATCAGCCATAACTGCCCTGCAAATTTAAAATTGACTAAACCGTTGTAACCTTTGGTATTTCACGATTCCTCCGCATTTACACACACTAATTTCCAAGTATTGCTATGGCTACCAGCCATCAATGTGTTTTTATATATTCCTTCATTCGCCTCAAGCTATTGAATTTTGTTGCACTCTTTGATACTTTTCTTGTACTTTGACATGGGAATGATCGTGACTGTATGCGAGTTTATGTTCGGGATGAAGAGAGCAACTAAAGTCAATGTTGTAGCTTGGATTTATTTGGGTCTCTAAAGTCCCTGACGAGACATTTCCATGTATGTAAAGATGGTTTTCTAACGTACAAGAAGGCCAGGGTGTCTAATGGGCTAGGCAGAAGGGGCATTTTTCCAGGTAGAAGTCAATTGTGAGGATAAAGAAGACATTAAGTGATTCACTATTTGATTCAACAAATGTCAAATAGTTATATCGCGACTTAAAAAGAAAACAGCCGCTTTCTTCAGCAGTGGCCATCACATTGTCGTCTGTTTGTTGGAACCAGCCACGAAAGCATGAACCATAGTAACTAAATCTTTATGAATACAGAAAAACATTTGATTTTACCTAATGCAAAGCTTTCCTTTGATTTCATTGCATCCCCTTTGTGAATGATATCGTGTTGCATTACTGGCTTTGGCACCACCCAAAGTTTAACATTTGACAATTAATGCATTTTACTTACTAACCGCCCTTTGTTGGAATCTTTTGTCAATTGTGCAACAATATTCGAACCCACATCCAAACTCATTCACCAATTTGCTTGAATTTTGAAGCTAACTTGCAACCAATTTTGGTTTCGTTCAGGTCTTGATACCTCCAATCGCAACTCGTTTTGACCTTAGAAAGACGCGAGGTTAAGACATCTATCTTTTCGAAAATCCTTTTGTCTTAGGTCTCTACACACTCATCTAAACAGCAAATGTCTCCACTTTGGGTGGTCAGCTTTCAATCACATACTCTGCCGCTAATGTTGCCTCGCGACTTCTCTAAGGTTGTGAGAAGCCACACCGATGAAGAAGAACTTTTAGAAGGGTATTAGCCATCTCGTCGTCCCAATGCTTGAGTCAATCAGGCTATCTACATACTGGTCCCTTAAGAAACGTATGGACATGATCAATCCACTAGACTTAAATGATATTTAAACTAATTTTAAATAAAATTGGTGCCAAAATCACCAAAAATCTAAGACACGAGATTCAAACTATTCAAAATTAGATTGGCATAGCATGGTTTAATAAGGCTCAGTTAAGAAACGAAATACCTGAAACACAAATCAGACCCAATAGTGTGGATAAATAACAATGACTAGATGAAGAAATAGAAGTGTTTTTGAAAATAGAAGGTGGTAAGAGTTTCTGTAGAGTTTGCTGTAATTACTTGTTGTACTGCAATATCAAACAGCTCGTGAAATGGAAGCCAATACTTTAACTTAACCTGTTGTAAGGCAGGGGTGCATCAGTACTCTTTAATACCTTTTAATCATTTCTCTCGTGTCTTGAACTCGATCTACGTCGCGAAATTTCAATTGACTATCTACTTTGCTAAATGGGTTTGTTTCGTTTTTAAGGCTCCACAAGCATTGTCTCTGTTTCCATATTCAACACGTGGCCAAAATGTCAGAGCAGAATTAACAACAAAGTATGGCCTACGGTCAAATGTTTGGTACCTACCATGAATTAATGTACAGTAGATGCGTCACTTTCTCTCTTCTTTTCTACAATCAGGGTCAAGATGGATAGGGACCGCAGTGTTGCCGCTGATATAAGTAACTGCCGATCAGCTCTGGGGCGCAATCATTTTCAATGGGAGAATTTTGAGTGCTGAAACAATGGATGCATACTGACGTCAAGAGGAATTGAGTAGTTCTGACGCCAATTGAAGTTCGTTTATCTCTTTAATGCGCTACATAATAACAGGTAGTAACATGTTGTAAACTGCAAGGACTTTCGGTTTCTCGTCCATCCCACTTCTTACTTACTACTGGCAATCATGTCATTGTGATTTCAATGTCTTCTCAATCGGTTTTTCCTTTAAAGCATTTTCTGACTGATTGACTGGTAGCTCAGCTGAGTCAGAAAGTAAACATGGTGACCATTCAGCATTGCTCGACTTCTAACTTGAACTATGGTTAGACATCTCAAAGATCCCAATGACTTTATCCATCTCAACCAAAGGCGAATTTTGGATGGTTTCAAAAACTAACGTAATTTGCATAGTCTGCATAATCAGCTACCTATAGTAAGCACTTTCCTTCATCATGACGTTCAACCCGCAAGATCGAGTCGGATATTCTTTCAAAATGAGATCACCAAAGATGCCATTAACTCGATACCGCAATTGACACAGATCTCGTAACTTCGGATTCTTAATCCAAAAAGGTACTTTAATGTGGCAAAGTGAGAGTAATTAGGCCAGCGTTCGGTACTACATCATCTATCCAGGTCTGTTTGCAAAAACGCGGATATGTAAGCATTGGTAAAAACCATCTATTAAGGGAGTAGAAGCCGTTATTACTTAAATCAGGATTTACAAACCTGCCATAAGGGCCAATCACAGCAGCCATTTCATCACAACGTCTCTACCTTATCTACCCATGCAGTGGACTAATCACCAAAAGAAGGCTATTCGTTGTAATTGACTGTATCGATGCAGGCGCAAGGATTGTGAATTACGCGAAAAGATGGCTCCTCCCAAACGTCTCCGGAAGCTAAGAAGAATTCACACTGGATACCGGTAGCTTTCAGATTAGAAAAAGGTGGTAACTAGAAATGGATGCTAGAGTAGCAAACCATGTCTCTTAATGAATAGTTCCACTATAAAACTTCCAACGAAGAGCTATTGGTAACTGAAAAGCAGTAATTGTCAAATACCGTTCAGCCGTGGGTAGTGATAGAGCCCGTAAATAAACGCAATAGAGTGCCCAAAGGCAATACAACTATCCACACAATGCAGCTTAAGAAACATATTACCTTTTTAAAATTGAATGCCCTCCTACTTCCATGAGAGTTTAATTACTATCGTCCCCGCTGGTTTGAATGCACCCACTGAATTGTGATGGCCATTGGAGAAGAATGGCAAAACACAAAACCGAAGACGCAAATCAGCATCTTTATCTCACTTTGTGCTTCTATTCAATAAAATGTTCCTTAAGCCATGCCAATTATCCTCCCTCCCCTTGTGTACGTAAGCGTCACATCTTCACTCACATAGGCATCGCTTTTCTAGATTTCAGAGTCCCAAAACACCTTTACACGCCTTACCCGACTTCGGTTATTCTCCAAACCCCATCCCCTTTCCTTCCTTCTTGACATCCAGTCCCTTTCAGTCACGCTTCTTCATATGTTAAAGTGGAAAATAGGGAGCCAACATTTCAAAGAGGGAAGGAAGGCGACATGGTGAGCATTGTGTTCCTAATAACAATGGGAGGAAATTAGTTAGTGTGATTGCGCAGCAACCATCATATCACAGGCGTTGCAGCCATTCAGTTAATTTCATACTTAACTAGGTAGTGGTTGCTTACTTTTTGACGCAAAAAAAATTTTTATCAGCGCTGGCTTAAAGTGTGTCCTCAACTCAATTATCCTAACAAATTTCTCCGTCAGTGTGTCTTGCTTCATTCTCAACCAAAGGTAAAGTTTCGATGATTTCCGAAAGTTCGTGCATTTTAGCCACCTACAGTAATCTCCCTCCTCCCTACGTGTGGCATCCGATCGCCTTGGTCTAGTCATATCAAACCAAATTTATCACATTCCCATTTCCCAAGCATCTGATTTACTTCGCATAAAATCACTTGATTTGATTAATTCCGAATGCAAAAAGGAGAGTCATCCCTCGCAGCACTTAGAAAACTCATCAAGGGGAAACAAAGGAGGAATATGCCGAAGAAGGTGATAGTGAGACAGTGTGTCACCCTCAAACCCCAACCCTGCCCCAATAAACGAACTCGACTCTTTCCCGGTTCTAAAATAAGATACGCATAAGGCATTCAGGTGCATTGTCAAATGTAAAACAGATAGCTAACAGTGCAAAGATGCAAATCATTATGAGGGGAAGAAGGAGAGATGGTGGATGCAGATTGATGATCGGTCCATGTCAATGGGTCCATAGTAGCAGTGGAAGGAAATTAATCAATGTGATTGCGCAGCAACCGTCTCATCACAGGCATCGCAACGACTCAGTTAATATCAAACTCAACTGGGTAGTAATCGCTTACTCTTTTGGCCTGAAACAAAATTTCCACCAGCGTCACATGCTAGTTCAACAAAGTGGGGAGCATGGCCGAGTCTAATCTCTTCTTCCACACAATCCAACGTCAGCAGTCAAATCGACTTCACACGAAATTGTGGTGTGGAATGCATCAACATCAACAACACTGCATCAAATTACTGCTACTTTCAAGCCTGTATGCAAGATGGCAGTAAGAGGTGATAGGAGAGACAACTCGGCAACTAACCTAGTTCGGAGGTAGCCCAAAGGCCTCCTCACAATTGTAAGGACTGGCAGAGAGAATGCGTCTGGTCACTTCCTTGCCCTTCACTATCACCCTACAAGTCATAATGCTGTCAGTTTGCGCTTGCCCACACACCACTTCCTCTTCACATTTCTCCAACTATATATTGTTTATTCTTTTCTCTCTCATTTAAAAGACAGTGATTTATTTTGCAGTGCTTGGTAGCTGGATCGTAGCCTTGCTTAAACTTTTGTACTTCCTCCAGACGGCGTGACCGCCGGACCATGCCAGTGGTCCTCATCTCCTTCTACACATCTATGGTAAATAATCTGCCCTAACATCCCACCTCCTACCATCCTAAGGAAGTCCCCGGGATCCACAATATTTCCTGATCACGCTTCCTGGCTTACTACTGATTCACACAGTCTAGACACTTCCCACAGACGAGAATTGGAAACTGAGACGTTGTGCTGTCCGTAAGAGGCAGTTACCAGCATGAAAGCTCTGTGCTCGGCGATTTTCAATATCACATGCTGATACTGCGCCATTACTGTGGCAGCAGCAACAGTGATTACGAGGATGCGAAGGTGTTGGGTGGACAACGCAGACAACACCACTGAGTAATGAATTGGCCGTCTCCATGTGCGAAAATGGGCGGGTGAGGAGAGAGGCGACCGTGAAGGGGAACGAAATGAAGATCAGGAGCGCGACCCATTTGAGGACGCACTCCGAGGCTCTCCTTTGCGCAACCCAACTCTGATTGCCTTTTCAATCCTCACACCTGAGTTCACTTTCGGGCAACTGAAGGCTATTTCCTTGTGTCAGTGCAGAAGAACTATCATGTCTGCAGTAATTACTGCTCTGTAGACGAAAGCATCTCACTTCTTTCAGAAGTCCTTCTCCATCGAACGAGATTCACTGTGGCTTATGTGTTAAGGTAAACTGCTGATTATATCGATCCTACTTGAGTTACTTCCAACTCAGCAAAATCATCAAAAGATAAACCTGAAAGAGCACTCCGGATAACAAATGAGGCTAGGGAAACGACTGTCATTCGGTCAGCTCACTTGTTAGCAGCTATGTGAGACGGCAAAACCAACCTGTCGTAGACACAGTCTGACTTGGCTACAGTCGTGTCCGCCCCATCTTCAATGAGCCATTTGTACCGGTGATCGGTTCGCAAGCGCAATTCATTTCGGTCCCATTCGGAGAGGTACTTGCAGTCGGCGTTCATATCACCCAAAATGATCAAGTTCTATGGGGATTCAATGCTAACTGTCAACAAAATATCTTAGTTGTTCAAATATCTCTACAGTACAGCTGATATTTTGTGCAAATGAATGTTCATCACCATGACGTCTCTCTTCCATCCCACCACAACTCGGCCTCCAATTTGGCGACGCGGAGCTTACCTTCTCCTACTTCTTTTCTGCATCCACGCTACATACGCTATGTGATTGGAATGCCTCATCGACCTCGGCAATGTTTCAACGCTGCAGCACTCATCATGCATAATGCTTTGGCCAAGCTACCGCAAAACCCAACTTAAGGCATCAGAATCGCACATGCATTCAGTCAAATGGAAAGGGGATGCGATGGCCTGATGAATGTTAAGCTCACCAAAATCCCCATAGAAATTGTCTTACCTGAGTGCCTGCGGATCTCTGACACTCCTACGTAACATCGTAGAGGGCATCCATTTCCATTTTGACATCATCCGGATCGATGTGGACTGCCAAAACTCCAACCCTCAAACCACTCCACAATGAAAAAGCCTATAACTGCCACCTATTCCTCAGTAAATTTAGCCTTGACTGCGAGAGCAATCGCTTCACAACGGTTCGTAATAACCCACACATTGCATCACCAGACCTCTTTTCACTTTCTTCTTTTCGAAAACGATTCATCTATCATTCAGTCCATTCGTAAGCATTCAGTAAAGTCAAATCCCCCACAGAATGTTCCAATCCATGTTAGAGCCAAATATCGACCCCAGCCTTCCTTCACCAACCATTCCATTTCCTTGCCCAGTTTGACACAGACCAATGGGACTCAACTATCATCTTTAGAAATGACGCATATTGAGGTACCTATAGCAACAGCACTTGCTTGCACCAGTCTCTCTGAAAACATCTCTCGCTTTTAAGTAAAGCACCAGAAAGTACATGGACGCGTCCCAACGTACCTCTTTAATTATCAGTGCAAAACAATCCGGTGGTCGTTCGAATGCCTCCGATTCAGTCTTCATTGGAAAGGCGCCAGCAAACTGAATCTTGTCTGGTCTAGAGGCAAGAAATATGGTTCATTGTGAGTTGTCAGGGAGCGCATCGGGGGCCAAGTAAGCAGACAAAGTGTTGAGGTAACATACAACTAGGTGAGATAGATTTCCAAGCCAACAGTTACATTCCGAAATAGCTGCTTATTTGCACTAAGTAGAGAGAATTGAGCCTACAACAGAGCAATGCTTTACCATCCACCCAATATCCGCTTCAAATGGCATGCGCATCTCTCTCTCTGCACATGTATGCGCGCATAAATGCACGAAGTTCGAATCAGTGACAAGAAATTACGCGTCAACATGCCTATCAGCATGCGAACATCAAGGTGTTCCTCCATGCATTCTAGCATCCACATCACGGAAATAGAGGAATTACCGGTAGAGAAATCCAATCTGTTCCTTGGACGAACTTCTTCCCTTCCGTGGTCCCATAAGTCCTCTGTACATCACACTACAAAGTTGGAGGAGAAGCAGCAGACATGTCATGACAATGACTTCATTACAGCTGGCAAAATATCCCTCAACTCCATGACATCCGAACGCTGAGTCAAGATGTCACATGTTTGTCAGGTAACGGTTATCAAATATCGCGTTCAGGTGTCCTAACAGCAATGCATGAATTGTGTCCCCGAGCTAACCAGGTAAACAAGTGAAGAAAGCACCAAATTGACCATTAGATTATTCTTGAGTAGAACTTCTCAGTTTAAGCAATGAAGGCAAATTGCTGAAGGACTCAGAAGAGAGATCCTGATTCTGCACTGTAATGAGGTTGATAGGCGCTCCACCACAGCGATTTGGGAGTGAACAAATGAGAAGTTAGTGGATGAAAACGAATAATCCTTTTGTGGACATCTCATGCGTTCTCCAGTCGCAGTGGTCTCCAATGTCATATTCGGTTCATTCCTCCCTCCTCTCCACTCTACATTCGTCAGAGCACACTCTACTGCGCTGTCATCTCGGCAGCTGTAAGATCCGACTCCCAGTCACTACATCACAGCAACGTGTCGTTAAACCTGCCCTGTCGAGAAGGCAGAAATCAGTGCCTGCCTCCTACTACCACTGTTTCTCACTTCAACTGTCAAAGCACTCCTCCCCCTCTGAGGCACGCCTTTCCACTTCATGGGTCTTTGATAGCGTGACATACGTCCTGCTGGATTTTCGCATCTCTCAATGTAAAATCTCACATAGCGAACCAGAAGACGTCTTGGAAATGATTTACGTTTGTTCTTGCAATTGGTTTACTGAGACGAGTCCGGTGAAGTGGTTGCGATGAGCTCAATTCATCGCCTCGAGGATGGAGCAAATGTGTCGAGGGTGTATGAGAAGTGGAAACTGGTCACAACTCACAAATCTATGGGAATGGGGAAAGAGTTCAATTGAGAAACTGGACAAGGGTGAATGGAACTAGTGCAGACGTACTCATGGGTGGAGCCTGTAATGCAACGACTGTTCAGCTCTCCGTTTGGTGGAAGGAAGGCTTAGTCTCACGGAAACTTGCTTAACCCCCACCTTAATCATATGACTTTGCTTCTGTGTCAGCGCCCCTAGCACTAGCGATCAACTTGTGTGAGTGCCAGCACACTCCCCCTCCCTCACCCACCCAGCACAGTTCCCATGCAGAGCACAGCTCCAGATCCACCTAAAATTGCCAAGCGGCACCAGCGATGACTCAGCTGCGAAGCCCTCCGACTTCGTGGAAATGCGGTGACTGCTTGCAGCATTAATCAGACCCTGATGGCTGGCGTCGGAGGCTCACCGAGAAGAGCACTGGCACCGACACTCAGATGAAGAGAGAGCGGTCATTTAATGCCTATGCGTTGTCTTTAACTCTCGGTCTGGACTAAGAGGCTACTCGGGTTATTCACCATCAATGCACTTTCTAGAAGTGGGTCGCCTTCCCCGCCTCACCTACAGCCCATGCCCTACTCTATGTCGTACATATGCACTTTGTCCAAACACTATGTCTTCCTACGCCTTCAAAGATGTCGCACGACCTTACTCACATTCTCCATGTCAACAAGCAGCCACATGGGAGTAGTAGTAGCGAAACACGCTCATGTAGTATAAGCAAGCAAACACGGCTGCACTTCTATGCGAAACACTGCAACGTTGGATATCAGCGGTTACACTGAGTGAGGCGTGCTTCTACTGACAGTTCGAACTATTCAAGCAACCAAACAAGGGAGAACCAAGGGCTTTGTCGTGACAAAAGAAAAGCTTCCAATCATTGAATACAACCGATGCGTATGCGAAATCTTAGGGAGTCTGTTTACCCGCCAATGCATGGTAACAGGTGATTCCTTAGTAGAAATAAAATCCCACGTATCCTCCACTGACCACTCCAATCGCCACATCGCGTCATGCAACGCAATGCGTGAGTAGGGCTGCTCGACTACGGTCTCTATGCATTCTCTTGAGGACGAGAACAGAAATACGAACCTCTTCCTCGCATCCACTCTGTGCAATCACATACACCGCTCACCGGCTCCCCCGATGCAAATGCAACATGCGATTTCCATCTCCGCAATGTGCGGCTCGTGCACCAAAGCCATCCCTATCATCTTCCAAGTCAATATGCAATCGTGCATTTGTTTGTGACACCAACTGCTGATAGACTAAGTGAACTACTAGCCATGCCATTATGGAAGACGCCCACGCACAAAATCTTGTAGAAGCAGAACCAAAACTACATAAGTGCACAAATGCCTACTCACTGAGTAGTACTGACAGTGTTCACGAGCTTTGGAAAAGCCTTTCCCGAGGCACCCCTTATCTCCAGCACGAACACACCGTCATACCTCCTCATTATCTACAGACGCTTAACACACCAACATGGTGAGAACACCTGCCTCACCGAGGAACTTCATCACTTCACCTTTTCTCGACTTCCTCTTACCAAACACCTGCACGTTGAAGCCAGCCATTTTCACACTCTCTTCCGACGGTGCTGGCAGCCCCAGCAGACACACTACAAGCAGCAGCAGTGGTGGTGCCAACAACGCGAGTGACTTCCAACGGTACTCTCAGTGTCGGAAAGCTGACTTGCAAGCTGCTATTTATCCCCCTCTACGTGCAGTTTTGCAGTGCAACGCTGCGGCGCGTTACGCATTATCATCACTGGCTAATGTGATCGTGTTAACCAGTCAGTCGGTAAAGTTATTGCGACGCCCATTGTCAAGTTCTGCAAAGCGTTTCACATCACATCATTTACCACCTGACCAGTCCACTTCACGCGTGAGCAACTGGATTGGCGAACGCCACAAAGCAAAAGCTGTAACCAGAGGTCAGGATGCCATCGTCAGTGCAATGTGCATAATGGGAAGAAGAATGGGAATGGTGATGAGGAGCCGATTCCTCCCTCCCACCCCTAAACAAGGAGCACTTATACAACCGTCATACATTTCGTGTGTGGTATGCGGCCTTGCGCCGTCCCCTTCAGTGAGGCTGTGTCCTTCTCTCGGCCGTCTGCAGCAGCCACAGTCAAGTGGAGCAGTGCGCCTGCTACACCACAAGCTATGCGCACAAACCATACAAATGAATCATCAAGAAGCAATCAGTCAGCAAACAATGTGGTGAAAGGAGACTATGAATAGGTGGCTTTCTATACCCCATCTGCTAGTACATGAGACATGGGCAAAACACCGTGGACCACAAATGACGCCTCACCCCTCAGGTTAAGTGTTATCGAAAATATTGGCTTTAGAACCGCTGTCAAGGAACACACAAAACACCACTGATACATGCACTCGTGATTCTCACCCTAACGCAACTGTACTTTCTGAATGAAGCACAATGTAGGACAACATGAGCACACGTGCCGCACCTGTCCCACTCAGTCCACACACCCTCCCTGAAGGTGCTGATCCACTAACAAGTTGAAGCAGTGTCAAATAGTTTCATTTTAAGGATACCAACAATTCGGTTCCCATAGCTGTCCCACACCTACTCAAATCTGGTCTAGTGGTAGCCCTCAACTCCCTACACCACCTTATTCTGGTCAATGTAACATTTTGACATTTAAAAAATAGAACTAAATCTGGTACTCGAGAAAATGAAGTTTACTTTGTCCCTTAACCTCTATAACAAGCACCAGGAAATGGCCTCTTTGTTTGGAGGCTACATCCGCACACACCACGAGAAAGCCGCAGTCAGTGGAGACACGACGATGAAAATGACAGGGTCGAAATGCAAGGAAATGTGCACGATTTAGGGAAGGGGAGAGGTGAGGCAGTTACCACTGCTTCAGTCGCGAAGCCACACTGGCAGCCACGGGTTGGGTGAAGGTGAGACCCGAGTCATACCGCGCCAGACGGGCAAAGTGTTCAGGCATCCAGTGTTGAAGAACCTCTAGCGCCCCATTCAGCTCCTTCACCCACGACTCCATCTCCGCCTCCGAATCCGCACACATCAAGTGGCTACAGAAAATTTTGGAGGAAATCCGCTAACATCAAGTCTCCAACTACCTACTCTGGCTGCAGCAATGCGCTATTTGTTTAATCGCAATGTCTTAGTGTGATCACTCTGCCAACTAGGTGGGCATGATACAAACCAACAAATCTAACAGAGATGTCAAGGTGGGTAGAGTGAAGTAGAAGCTCCACCACTACCTCCTGCAATTTCCCTCTACCAGATCTTAGTCCAGCTTGCTGTTAGCGGGTCTCCCAGATACAAAACCATATTGCAAAACAGTTGCGCCAAATTCAACACCCACACAAGTCCTCACTGTTGCCCTTAGTGGGTGGATGGATCATGGTGCCGTCTAAAGATCTAGCATAGCATCTCACCTCAAAACACCAGTGACCCTTTGGCTGCATGGGAGAATGCTTACAATCAGAGAGGCAACCACCCAGTGAAGCATACCCCAAGCCATCACAAGCCCCACCAAACGGATACCCCATGACCCTTACTAGTTGGATGTGTGCTTTGGCAAGCGAAGAAGTCAGATGCAGTAATAACACTGGTGTTCCGATGTCTCTCTTCTCCGTGGGCTAATTGCTTGGCAATGCTGCAATATTGTAAGCCTATGACTCGCCTTCCACTCAGTCTCACATCCCACTTACCTCTGCCCAGTCAGCAATCCACTCACACACACACGCAAGCACAGCCGTTAAAAAGAAGGACTGAACCCACCATAATATCCTCTAACCCACCCCAGTGCAACCGAGTCTGCAAAATCGTCTGCGATCCTCACAAGCAGACACCTAGGAAACATGTGTAAGTAAGGCGTCGCACTCACCGCTGCTCCATCCACTTGTAGTCAGGCGAGGCACGTAGGAGGATGCTGCTGGCCGTAACAGAGCTTTGCATGGAGAAACGCGCCCCATCACCGCAAGGCGCGGTATCACTAAGGAGCAGCTTGGCATTCACCGCCACCAGAGAACGCATATACAGCGTGTTTGCTCGCACACAGATCTTTCGAGGCGCCTGCACCGCCCACGGCGCAACAACACGACGCAGGTCAAGCCGCCCAACTGGGGCTGCTGCTGCCGCTGCCGCCGAAGGCCATGCCACAGCTGCCTCTATCTCGTCCTCGGGGTAGCGCCAACACACTAGCTGATCAACGGACAGCTTGCACCAGCATCGAGTCCACACGCCCATTCCACCCGACTCGTCGAACACCGTCTAGTAGTAGTAGCAGCAACACAGGGAAACTACACCACCGTCATTGATGCCTGTATTCGTCACCCCTATCGCCACGTTCTTCCAAGCTGATGCGTCTTCTCATGTTGTCAGTCAGTGACCAATACCTGCGACACTAATAACCGCAAGCCCGTTGATCGACCACCCATCATTTATCCAGCATAGGCTTGACATCGACCTCCAGTTCCCCACAATGTCTCCATATGCCGATTTAGTTGGTGCGTGTGTTAACGAGTGTGCATGTCCGAGTCACAATTATTGCCCTGAACTTTTGTACCTGGATTGTGCAACGTAAACAATATCTCAAACACGCGCTTCCGCTTACCATAACCCGTGCACAGACAGTTCAATGCAGAGAACTGAGATCATGCTAAGTGCAGATATTGGTTCCAATTTTTGAGAAATCCAGCTCTCAAAGGCAATGTCAAGCCTACCACCTTTGGCATCTCGCCTATGCTTCTACTACCGTAGCGCAAAACTGGGCTTGAGACGAAAAATCCTGTCAAACCGATGACCGCACTCTCTAAAAGGAGTCAGTCGAAAGGCGCTATTCATCCTGCAAATGAGTTGCGAGGGTTAATGGACAGCTGGCAGTCGAAACATGCAGGTTTAATTTAACTGATTTCAAAAAACTTCATAGTGCCGAAAATATGGCACTGTCAGTCGAAAAGCAACTTGTCTAGTGAGTGCGAGATTAAGTAATCATAAGCCTGGTTATCAAATTTGACTGTTTTCGCTCCTCTACTTCTTACAAGAGCATAGCATTGCCAACACTATCGAGACGCAGGTAGGATTGCATTATTACCACTCGAAAAGGACTACCATTCACCATAAATTAATCAAGCCAAGCTATACTGCAAACCCAGCCTAAATACCAATGAAATGCTAGGTCTACAGCACGTCATCCACTGTTCGAGTAGTTTTGTTCGGTCTGCGATTTTTACCCACACCACAAATAAGCCTCGTCTGAACTAAAGTCAAGGTGGCCACAAGTCCAAACCGCATGCAAAATAGCAACTGAGGTCCAACAGCATCACTAATTTCAAAACACAATCCGGGAAACTTAATTACAAGGTTGAGGCTAAATTGGCTTCACCGAATAATCTACTCAATTAGTATCTGAGTATTCTCCGGTAGTAGTCAAATCTCACTCAAAATTATGCGTTAACAAATGGTCCAAACGAATATCCACTAAGATGTTGATAAAATCGGCATCAGTTCTAGGTGGGTGTGCACACTTCGACTCCATATGCATCACGCCACCTCCTATGCACAATCTGATGAAAATTGTTCTTGTTTCCGATAACTTCCTCAATCCCCGACTGATTCAACCAAGCCCCACACCTCAGTGCGACGTCAAATTGTGGAGAAAAAGAGCTTCTAATGTGACCTTTCGATGATGCGAAATGAACCGAACACTCACCAAAAATCCCCTTTTGAGAACCGCCGACTGAAGCCGCACCGTGATGTCACTCAAGCCTAGTGGGCCGGCGAGTGGGGAAGATCGAGGAAGTCCCTCCAGGTACAGTGGCATCGCCGCTTCGCCTCTCTCTCCCCCTCCTTCGGCTTCTGTCAGCGCTCGTGGACAGCCTGTGATGTTTTCATCTGCGCCTCCAACGGCTCCGCGCCTCGCACGCGGCAGTCTACCGAACAGAAGGTCGTCGTGGTGACGCAGACTCACCGAGGAGAGCAGGGTAAAGGCTGTGTGCGAACAAATATTGACACCTTTCATTAACGCCCAGCCACAGCTATTATATTCCTTGACAACTAAGATGTCCCACCATTTCATTCCCCACTGAAAACACTTTCCACCCATTTCATTATCCAGCGTCGTAATTTAGGAACTTTGGACATTTTCATGGAAATCAAACCCACCAAGATCAGTTCAATAGTAAGTGGCTTGAAAATACCGTCTACGTGTTTGTGATTCGCTCTCTCCGATCACCACACCAAAACCGCCTTTCCCACCAGTCCCTCATCCCTTCTCTACATCAACAATGCTACTTCTTGACCAAAAGTTCCACGCATTAGCTCCCGCATCGCATGAGTAATGGCAATATCGCCATTCACCAATGTCAACACCGCCACCACTATTTCACGAAGGACTGTAATCCACCTATAATGAAGCGCATTATTTTCCAACACTAAGAACAATAGTTAAGGGGGTTAAGAAATTACATTGTTCTTTGGCTATCCTCCATGATACTATTGTTGGCACACCCCAATCACAAGATGCCTTCATAAGTAACCCAGCCATAATGATCCCACACAACCTCAAAGACAGTGAAACGGTCCTATCCCCTTGCATATCTCATCAAAACACCACCCAACAGGGCGTCCTACTCACCAGCAGATAGATCGGTTTCTTCCTTTGGTTTTGATACGTAGTACTTCCTTTTCTTCGCTGACAACAGCAACGAGGACATGTGGAACCCACCGCACTTCTTCGCCGACGATATGATAGGCGATTTCTCCATTACTGAGCTGTTTGCCTTCCTTGACACCGGTGTTTGCAGACCCGAAGACTGGTGACGATCCATTGAGGCACCACCACCACTAACAACACCAGCACTACCAATGCCTCCACTGCCACCTGTCTCCAGGCAGTACACCTCAATGTTGATGACAAAGTCTGCACGTAGGGGCACAATCTACACAGCACAATGACAGAATGAGCGGCTACTACGTGACTACACATGACACCTCATGGTAGTTCACCCAAACAAACCTAACCAACAACAGAATAGTCTGTGTGGTGGTACCAAACATGACTCAAGGAAGGGACATCAGCACACTTACGTCAATATCCGCGACGAGATCGACGAAATGGGCTCTCCGAACGGTACCAGGTGGAAGGTCAGCCACCCGCATCAGTGTCACCGTCTGGGTGTGGTAGATCCTCCCCTCACCCACGCACCTGTGGACGGAAATAGCAACAAATTCATCGTTAAAGCATCAACGACTCCTACATTAATCAAGAGGTCTGACACTGACAAACAAGTGAACCGGTGATTTGCATCTTCACAGACTAGGTAGATGAATGGTCCCAGAATGTGCTCTGTAAGCTTCTACCAGCTCTAGATAAATGAACGGGTAGATGAGTGATCCGAATGAATTTTCGAATGGAAGAGTCAAGGGTGAGGGCATGGATACATGCTTACAAAACAAGGCCAACACAAACTCATCAAACATTAGCAGGTTACAAGTATCCAGATTCCAAATTGATAAACGGCTGTATTCACAACCGATGAATAGAGGAATCCTATCCAGTAACATTGGCGATTTAAGACTGGGTAAATGAATAGTTCCCACACAATTTCAGACCCAACCAATGGATGCGGGCAAATCCATAGATGATTTTGTCATCCATATAAATCGAATCAAAAGGGATGACACTTACTTGAGTACAGCAAGGATGTGATATTTCACTGGTCGCCCACCATCCACAGTGCGTAGCCTCTCACCCATTCCAACCACCACGTAGCCGCCACCATCACCACTGTCACAGGCAAGTGGCTTGAGCGCCACTCGAACAGCGTGAAGTTGCAACCGTGCCCGCAACGGCTCTCCACGCATTGGAGGCACCAGCACCGGCGAACCCTTATGCAGCAGACCCAGCTCCTCTAGCAACGCCTGTCGTCGCTGACCTGCGCATCGCACACATGTTACGCAGTAAGCGCTACTAATTAATCATGAGTAGAAACCGATCACCTCACATCACACCAACGAAACAATACTCCGATCGCAAGCCAATTATTCAACACCATTACTCACACATTTGCACCTCCATCATAGTGGCATCTCCATCTCTTCACAGTAATTCTGTCACCACCTCACCAGTCCTCTGCACTTTTACTCATGTTCCATCCAGCCGCGTGCTTCATAAGGCCTTCAGGGAGGATTCGCACGATCCAGCGCCGTAGCAGAACCACAACCCCTTTTTCCCAACCCACCCCCACCACCAAGCCGCCACCGTGGTGTCGGTGCTCCCAGCCTCTCAAATCCCCCAATGGGGTTCAACCTTACAACCCCCTTAAAAGCAAATTGCACGGGCACAACATTTCATCTCACTACGAGAAAATAAAAACTGATTTACACTTAGCATAGGAGGCATCCCTTGGTAATACCCGCATCTGTGAAGAAGGACCACTGAAACCACGCCAGCCGCTCATAGCTATCCCCATTATCGAATTCAGGAAGTTGACTAGTGTCAGAGGGGGTTCAATTTCAGACTCAAAACCATCTGCTATCCAATCGACTACAATAATTACGTGAGTTACGATTGTCATTTTGTGAACGAATGTCGGTCCCTTTTCCAAGGGAATGTGAAAAGGAGGAACATGGCTAATACAGCTCTTTCATGTCGTTCTACATTACTCCTCATCATATGGTCTCGGTTCTAGGTGAACGCGTCACCGACTAACATTAAAAGGACTCGCTGAATGACGCCACCTGGCCACAAGATAAACGGCCTCACCCCTATCAATTGCGTGACTAATGATGCCACTCGTTGAATACTAACTTCCCATTTAGTGGGAACATTAACATTTCATGTCCAACATAACGCCTTCTGGGAAAAACCACCAAAACCGATGGGATATGTGGTCGAAACTCAGACCGACAGTACACTACAAACAATCCCACAAGTGAACCTCATACGGTACTCACATGCCAGCAGGAAACGCAAGTTCAGATCCACTACACTGGCTTCGTTAATACATGCAGACGCGCCGCTGACGCTGCTGGACTTGGTCGATTTGCCTGTGGTGGCGGCCTTTGCTGTGGATTGCAGTCCGGTTAGAGTACTGCTCAGCTCCATGATTAGCAACTTCTCGCGAGTGATGAGGTCGGCCAGGTCCTTCATTCGCTCCAACCTGCGTAAAGTGACTGCCTCTGCTGCGGCTATTTATTGTACGGAAGGAAATGAAAGCTGCTGTTATGAGGTTGTCAGAGACTGAGATGCACCAAAACAATGACACCAGTGTAACAATAAAAGATTGATTCGCCTTTCGTGCATTTAAATACTCTCCCACACCCATAGCCTCCAACACCTCATGTAAGTTAACAATACACCTATACTGACATGCCCTCTCACATCGTTTGGAATGACGACTCACCACACCATACCATACAGATATTGAACACTCTCCCTACACCTACCAGTACTGCTACGTGACGGACGTCCTCCCCTACACGTAGGCGTTGGTGGACAATTGAAATCCAGAAGGGCCGATGCCTCCCGACTCATTCGCCGCTGTGCATCGCACGACTTTCGACCCCTTGAAGATGACGGCGAGATTATTGTGCCCGCAGCAGTGAGGGAAGGGCGGTTGCTGGTCGGCTCTGAGTTCACCGATTCACCATCGCTATTGTCGCCATCAGAGACACTTACACAACCGCTGCTGCCACCACCTATGCCGCCAACCTCTTCAGTGCCCGAACTTGATGCTGTCCTCTTCCCAGCTGCTGTCAAAGAGGAAAGTCCAGAACAACTATTGCGATTGAGGCGATCAACGGAGTTGGCGAGACGAGCAACACTCTCGAGAATGCCAAGGGATTCTAGGGGAGAAGAGATCAAGTCATCCCCCAATTCACATTGTTCACTGCTCTTCCCAGTGGAAAAGATGTCACATCCAAAGTGTATTGAAGAGAAAAGCTTTTATTAAAAGCGCAACTTCCCGATGGTGATGATTTCAAACGAACAGCATGAGGCTGACCTGGATTCAGGGCCATTGCCTGGGTTATAGTCCCGTAAAGGTTCTAATTCATGTGTTCCACCCAATTCATCTTTCTTTGCTGCCTAAAGGCTCCGCTCAAAAACTCCGAACTAAAGGTCGCATGCGCTTTCCCTCAACACAACCACATTTCCTCGAGGAATTATCTTAAAATCACTCTGCCGTTCAGTATACTGCTAAAATTAAATGGGCTATTCCTTGGACGGTAACCGTGTTGTTTGACAAGCGTTACAGGCTAGATTTCAAAGGAGGCACACAATTCAACCCTACCCCACAAGACCCGCACTTTCTGAATGGGTGGTTTAGACACAAGAACGTCCTGAGTAAAGGGTTAAGCGTAGAGAACACGTAATTCGGACATGACATGTTGGCTGTCCCCGTTGAAACGTGACTTGATTACACACTTCTCGTCCTCGAAAGCAATCAACCTACCTGGGTTAAAAAGTATTCACAGACGGCCTTCATACACTGTGTGGCCCATCGAGCAAAAGGATCTAGTGCCCTTCTTCACATAACCTGATTACTACATTTTCGAATAAGTTTATGGCAAAAACAACCTGCTCGAGGCACGAACTACGTATGTTGATGCTGCATCAATGCTTAAGTTGCTTTGTTTTCAAAAGAAATTCAAGTATTCAAGAAAAAGTGAATGGTTCATTGATCGCAACAACAAACACTAGCAAGACAAGCCAGAGATCGTTCAAGACTAACGCGAGGTTTACACCTGTTGAAGACAACCTCTCCACATGACCTAAGCCTAGATTCACTGCTCCGCACCAGATTGTCAGCCCTATTTGCAGTCTGAAGCTTAAACTATTGAGACTGCAGCATACATACATACATACATACGTCCATGAGCTACAAGACGTTGAATGCACGTCGAGATCGGAACCCTACATGTAATACTTTGTTCTAACTGCCAGTTTCGGTCACTTGGGTGATCATATTGTCCTAGCCAGGCTGGCTGGCCTCCAGGCCATGCCAGCAGCCCCATTTCCTCCGTGTTCTGCAAGAAAGCTATTAACAACTGAAGCGACACTAGCCGTGAACCACCTGGAAGTTTCGTTCCGATTTCCCCGATATGCCTACTTAGGGAGACCGGTGTTCTAACGCCCCTTATGGACACGCCGATACTCGGCGGAACCTCCTAGCATAAATTTAGTTTCTGAACCGGACGAAACTCCAAATCCAATCGAACTGCCGAGAGGAATCAGCGACGTGGTAAAACATCTCCTCAGTTGCGCTTGAACTTCGATGACTGGGTGTTTGCTTGAGCACTGATTACGTTGTGATGACTGAGGCGTGAGGTTCACCAAGGGGAGCGTCTGAGAGAACGCTCGAAAGAGAAGGGCCATGTAATACTTCGTTCTGACTGACGGTTTCGGTCACTTGAGTGGCTGTATTGCCCCATCCAGGCTGGCTGGCTGGCCTCCGGGCCATGCCAGCAGCCCCATCCCCTCTGTTAGCAGAACATATATGTACATATTCTGCCCCAGTATTGTGCCTTCTTTTGCCTCCAAGGAAGTCTCGGGACGCTACACCGCGAATGTGCTTCGGTAGTCGTCTCTTCACGGCGACTACCGGCTGTTGAAGACGCGAGTGTGGAAATTATGAAACATCAAAGCAACCCACGCCTGCTAATCAAAGTCTTGAACAAGTAGCTTCATTTCTAGAGGAAATGGAAGATAAAGCCCATTATCTACACAAAAACACCTTTCAAGAACAAAACTGGGGAGGCGCTCTTAATAGCACTTAAAGGCTGAAGATCCTCTTTAAGGAGTGAGGTGATCCTATCTCCCACAATTTGGAAGATCAAAGGGTGCTAAAATAACCCTTCAATGACAAGAACGTGTGTGGAGAGTGGGGACATCAACCTCCATAGCCGCAAAAGATAGAAACTCTCAAAGTGAGCTCTCACACAACAAATACGTGCCGGTATCGTTTCCCAAATACACACCAAAGAGTGCACAGCACAAACGCATGATGAATCTGATAGTAATAAAGCCACCTTCTCTCTCACCTCCATCCACATTCTTGTACCGCTCCTCAGCATCATTAAAGACGGAACTGTGCACCTGGAAAGAAGAGGGCGCGGAAGAGGCAGCGGTACCCACAGACGGTACCTCCTCCTCCATCTCTGCCTCCGAATCACCGGGAGCGGAGCCTGGCTTCGGTTCAAAGGTCACAGAGCGCTGGCGCGGCAGTTCCACCTTCGCAGCCTCCACTTGAGGACTCTCATTGAGGTTACTGCAATTTGGCCAGTTGCGCAGGACACCGCGGCTGAAGCCACCGCCAGCACTCTTTGCATAGGCACCAAGTCGTGGTCGATTGTAGTAGTGGTGCTTTGACACTACTGGCTGGGCGGCGCTTGGACACTCAGAAACTGTAAGTCAAGTTGAAGTTCGACAATTCGTGCATCTTTTACTATTGTACTGGCTGTTTAACCTGAGCAATTTAATTAAAACGAGTCTATAGGTCCCATCATCCTAGCTTATGGTCGAGAAAATATCGATGTGAAGCTTTTACTGATTCGTATCTTTTAGACTGAGAGGTACGCTACCGAATAATCATTCATCCCCCACGGGAAAATAGGTAATGAAAAAGGAACTAAAACCGAAATGGCCAACTTTTATGGCAGAAGAAATGACTAGCTTTATGAAGCCCCTTCACGCGACAGAAAACATAGTACTACCATTTAGTTAGTCATGATGACCAAGTATTGTTACGGTGAGGGATAAGCTGAACCCTTCAACTGATTCAAAACTAGTTGTCACGAGGGCCGATTGTGGGCTTTTTCAATTGGAAGAGTGGGGCGTAACGCAGCACCTACCTACCGGTGGGCCCTATCAATCCGGGACGGTCTGTAGATTTGGAGCAGGCTACCAGACCTCTTCACCACGCCAAATCGGAAATTTAGCGTTTTAATACTTGGAAGCGGGGTCACAGCGATATCGCATTCAGCAGTAAGTGGCGATGCTTCCTGTTACTCATGGCCACCCTGCGTCGGGAACCATGATGGCGGGCAATAGTGGTGGTGCGTAGTGCCGGGAACAGCGTGGTTGTTACTCGCTTTTCAACGAAGGTGTAAAACCTTACTCTGAGCGCTTCAGGTCAGACGGTTTACCGTACTAATAAGACACCAATTGCCACTACTTTTGTGCCATTTCAACCACTATTCAGAAACAAAAATGCAATCATTCTTGTCTATTATTTTAAATCTCACCGGTCTGTTCGAAACGCACAATTTTACTCGCCACCTGTCCAATGATGACCGGTTGTACCGTGTCAAATATTTGCCCTCCAGCGTCCGAATAATAAAAATGGGGTGCTGCGAATGCAACGTCGGTAGCGAGTCTGCTAAGAATGGGCGTAAGTTAGCGCGTACTCACCGAAATATTCGCGCCTGGGAGATTCGGCGAGGTCGATAAAACCGGCCGATTTAGAGTGGACATCTTCTTCTACATCTGGAATTTGAGGCGGCGGTGGCAAATCCACTGGAATGTCTGCCGCGGGAGCCAGCGGTTCCTCGATTCCAACAGGAGGTGGCTAAAACGGCAAAAAAGAGACGCTAGAACCGCGTTTGGGTGAATCTCGTCAACTTTTGTTCAACGTCATAGACCAGTCACCGGTAGTTCAGGGTCCTCAGCAGCGAGGGATTCTGTCTGCGAGTTCCTCTACAAGGCCAAAGAATTAATGGTTACCAGTGAGACATTACCTGTTCTGCCTCAAAAATCAGTGACTTACGCCGCAAGTTGAGACTCCGCTAACGGTGAAATTTTCGCGTTTTCCTAGAGAAGTAGGCAACTGAAGAAGCAAATACAACAGCTAGTAAATTAAACCACGCTGTCAAGAGAAAGACTAAAACTTTGACAAGATAACCTGAATTTGTCGGAGGGGATGTCTTTCGGGGACTGAGTTCAGGGTTTCCTTGGTCATAAGGCCCTCCCAAAATTTCCGCAACGATGAGACGTGGGCCGGTGTGACAGATGAAAGGCTTTCCTAATAAAAATTGGATAGTTTCTAATGATCATCAACTTGCTCTAATATGGCTCTTTTTTGAAGTACCGGCAGGTGTCTTTTCAGCGCCACCCAGAACCCGTGACCGGCTTTTCTGGTGCTTGGTGTGCCGCAGATCATCCTCCCATTTTCGAATCTAAGCGAAAGTAAGTTAAATTGAGGATGAACATCTACCTCATTGGCCAGAGCGGTATACTTCTCTTTGGATACGTACGAGACATTGTCATCAATATCACCGGAACTGAATTTTTCGGATTAGTTAGTTTACAGCATTTTCGAAAGGGGTAACACAGCCTAGACTTATTGAAACATATATCAGGCTCAGCGACATAGCTATAACCCAAAAACGGTGCTTTGGCGCAAGAACCCGGACAAAAAAACCAATCCTTACAATGACCAAGACTTCCACAACATTTACAGTGATGAACAAGACCGGAGTCCACCAGCATATAACTATTTACACCAGATGTAAGTTGATCGCAAGAAAACCCATTAAAAACCGCAATAGATGAAAGTTGAAGTATAACCGAAGGGACACAATACCATAATACCATAATTCTTACGATGACAATGCCAGTGGTCTTCAAATAATTAAGTGTGCAAAATGAAAGTGGAAATAATAATAGTAATCTAAACCCCCATACTTACCTTTTATGCTTGAGCGCACTACTATCCATGTGCCTCGAAAACAATCACACACATTCAAAATCAAAGTGCCGCCACTCCAAACATACACTTTATCGGCATCATCTACACTATTTGCTTATAATTTATTCTCTTAATTAGTAAAGCATCCGGACTCTTTAGTTCAATGCTTAGGTTATGTTTAACCTCAATAGTAGTCATTTCACGCCTCTGTCTGAATGCACGCAAACACCAGGCATCGGTGCCCTAGACGACAGCTTTCTAGAATGGCCTCAGGCACAACCCAGGGGAACGCCTGCCCCAAATGTTAAATCTTCAACCCGTTTCAAAGAATTGCTCGGGCCGCCACTGCCTCTGCTATGTCGGATGTCTGCACGCAGTGGGAGCCTAAACAGCCACCAGGCATTGTGACGTCCATCCCACGATTCTAGGCATGCACTACGGCACCCAGCAGGACACTGGTGACCACCACCCACGTCGTTCTGCATCGGTATAGCAAATTTTTGTACCCTGCACCCCTCATCTGCAAAAATTTATGGTCGTATCTATGCGCAGCAGCAAAGGTTACTTCATACAAATAAAGTTCCTACAGTCAAGGGGATGGGTAATTATTTCTTCTTCGAAGCCTTCCTTGCCAATTTCGCCTCCTCATGCTTCTCTTCGACCAGTTTCAGGAATTTCGGATCCCGATGGTCCACGTAGTAGCCGAATCGATCCCGAGCCTACGATTGAGAAAGTAGTTATCACCATAAATGTCGAAGCATAAGTAGGCCAGAAGCACGAAACAAATTGATAAAACGTGAATTTTTTATCAATAGATCCTATTCTGCCTTGTAAATTCAGAATTTCTCAACCGCAAACATTCCCAATCAAAAAACGACAAGTAGTTTGTAAAGGTTCAGAACTCAGCAAGGAGAAAATGTAGGCGAACAGGCGGATACACCCCTCGAAGGGGATTGGGGTTCCCTTAGTTCCAGCACGATAATATTCCATTACCGCAATAAATACATGGTTTGTTTCCTTCAAAAATGGGAAAATAAAAGCATAGACATGAGCTCCCGACCAGAAACCTGAAAAATACTAGACACACTTGATCCCAGATGCAGATTAAAGCCAGTTATTTAAAATCCAATTTGAATTTGGTTTCTAGAGTATTCACACCCCTGTAAAAATCCAGGAGCACACATGGAGAATGATATTCAAAATGTCATTTTATCCTGACAGTGCTCACTTACCGCCAGGAATAAATGCTTCATCCACAACCACAGAGTCGTGGTAAAGATTAAAAGCAAAATGAACATTAGAATTGCTTTACGCAAAGCAAGTGGCATAAAAGGACTTCATAATTTGGAACGGATTCGAAATTAACAGTGCAATAAAGTTTCTGGTGTTTGGCCGAACAGAAATATGGATCTATGCATAATTCAGCGTTGCTATCAAAAAATATATGTAAGCCTCCATTAAAAAAGTGTCAAAACAAGCTTGAAACAACTTCGCGCCCTTTACTGTTCCGCAAAGAGTGAAGCCTTGAAGCCATCATTACTAGTGCGCAATGTAACCATCCCACCTACACTGGTTTTGCTGGATAAGGAGGACAGCTTCGAAAGAACGCAACAAAACAACATCAAAATCCATAATCTTGTCTGGCAGTATCATAAGCACTAGGATTAAGAGTGTGAACAACTGGACCGAGGGTTTTAGGTTGTAAATATAGCTAAGAAAAATGGGGAAAAATTGAACACATGCCTCTTCTAGAAGTTTTCGCCTGTTCTCCTCCTGTGCCTGTGCTGCCTGTACCTTTTTCCCCTGGTTAGCCCGGTACTTTTCCATGATTTCGGGCAAGCGCTTCAGATTCTCTGTGATTTTACGAATCCTTTAGCAAGGAAAAAGGGCAATACATCCACGCACTGCAAGCAAATCTGGTGAAGGCATCAGTTCGTCATGAAAACCCTTTAGCTAATTTAAGAACAAACAAGAACAGGAAACAGAGCCGGACTGCCCATACCTCTCTTCCTCTACCTTTGCTTTTGCCACATTCGCCTCAGCCTCCCTCCGTTTGAACTCCTCAATATCTGGTTCCAACCGCTTTTTTATTGCATTTTCCCTCGCCAAATACTCATATGAATCAAGTAATTCACTTGGATTAACACCACTTGAAAGACCATAAATACCGAACAGTCTCCGCTGATAAGCTAGCCGTCGCTCGTGCTCACATTTGACTGTAAGAGGGATACGTCTATCTCGAGCAACAAGATGATGGGGAAGTCTGTTTATATCAAATGCCTTCAATTCACACGGAACGACTTTAGTGGATGACCACTCAGTCTCCCACTGATCTGTAACAGAGGGGTACCCCTTGCTCAGGTTGTCGTAGTCTGTGAGGCTAAATGGATCGCGCCAACCTGGATAGTACTTCTTGCTTCGAGATGGAACAAAGGGAAAGAGGAGCTTGCGACATGGTGAAGAAACAGGAAACATTACAGAAGAAGCACAAAACTAGTGGAATCCAGATGCGACAAAAGCAATAGTGTTATACGTAGTACCTCGACTATAGGTCCAAGCCATGATTGGTACATTACCATATCCATAAAATCGGGGTAAATACATAGTGAATAAAACAAGATTTTAGTTCTTTGTAAATTTTTAAATCAAGCACTAATAAAGCAAAAGCAAAATAGACGTACTTGCTAGAGTTTAAGGTTTGAGGTTATTGATATTAGGCTTGCAAAGCGCAATCATGCTCTTGGACTATTCCTTGTTAATTTTTATTTAAAGAACAAGTCTATGACGAAAGCATAAGGCTTAAACCGTAGCAATTAGCGTGTACGTACATATAGCTTACCTTAGACAATTGGTATCGCCTTCTATAAAAGTATCCTACGCTCTTGTTAAAAATATTGCTGCAGAATGGATACTACTAACAATCGGACTGCCGCGCCACATAGCAAAAGCTGCACAAGCTATTTAAGCACTGCAATATTATATTCGACATCAGTGCAATTATTTGTCTCAGTTTTAATGTTTATGCTTCTAGTGGGTCTTTTCTTCTAATTATCATTCATATTGCTTAGCTCACGTTGTGCATGAAAAGCCGGCCTCCTTTCGATCTGCTCCTTGAGCTACAATAAAGACGTTTTAAAAATCACCTTAGGCTGGTGACTTGCGCCGATTTTGCTAAGATTCCAGTCCTAAATATTAACTTTACATGCTCACTCTCCTTGTAACCAAGAGTATACATGTTTGCGACTTTAATTGATTTGAAATTTTCAATGCACGCCCTATTTCTAATTCTCTGCGCCACTTAAATCAAATTTTCTGCCAATCAACACTCTCACCTTATTTTAAAACACATTTGGTTGTTTTGTGTCACCCCAATTTATGCAACATGTGAAACTTCGAAGCTACGGCGTCGCACGTGCTACCTTTTCTGTACCGAAATATTCCTGCGATGAGGGTTTATTAAGCCACCATTTTTAACCTTCCTGATTCAGGCTACTGCTTTTCTCATTGACAGCCTGTGGGAGTGGCCATGGGCTCTTGGCGACTTTCCAGAATTCGGCCAAAGACCCCTACACTAGTTCGAAACAATATTTATCTGCATGCATAAAGTTATTTGTTCGAGACCTTATCCTTGGTTTTTTCGAAACCGGTCACACACCTTGAATCCATCATCCAAGTAAATGGTTTTTTAATAAAGGATTTTTTACGTTCTATAAAATTCCCTTTGCACCTTGGTAAAATTCTACGCTTCAACCGGCATGGAAAAGGAAACCACAAAAGATATGAATTCCTCAATATCTTTGCAGGCTATGGAATATAGCAGGTATCACCATCTCTCAGCCATTTTTACAATGAACGAAAAACGTTATAAGAACAGGCTAATTTGGCTCCACCACTGCCAATACCATTGTAACAACGCTCTGTAATTGCGTGGAAGAAGGCAAAAGAGAGAGGGCCGTAATCGCATCATAGATATTCCCCTAAAGTGGGTCATTTTCGTCCCTCCCGTAAACGCACATTTACACCAATCAGAACACGCCAATTTCCGCGTGAGCATGGCCGACGCGATCGATCAATACGCGCTAATCGGAGCTCCGCCACCACCGCTTCGTCTTCCAGGTAGGAGCTGCTTCCTGAGGCTCCAAGTAGCTACAGGGGTAGCGGAAGTCACTCCACTTTCAGCAATTCCTACTGTTATTTTATTGTGCACGACTAGTTTACCAGTTAATAAATTCCACTCCTCCGATTTAAATTAATGTCTCTCCTACCATTGGCACATATTTGTGACACAGCATGTTTTATGTCAACAAACGCTTGCATTAAGTCTTATGTCGCAAAGGACTGGTTAGGATGCGAACTATAAAAGGGATCTTGCATTTGTCGGATGTAAATATTGTGTGCAACAGTAATGCTTTGGAGTTGTAGTGATTGCTCTTCCTCAACATTGAAGTTGCAAGAGGAAAATTTTTTATTTTATGGCTCAGGTAGTATCGTAAGACAGCTTGAAAGGTCCAATCGCATTTCTGGCTAACATTGCCACCTCTAATCTTGCCTACTTCACTTATTAAGAAGAACACGAGTGCTGTAAATGCAAGCAAAGCTTTTTGACTTTAGGTGTGGTTTCTTCTTCGCCAAGGACACAGAGGTACTATTGGTTCAATTCATCGACGAGAAATTACTCACAGATCGCTTATGCATAATGCAGTGTTACCTGCCCTTACGTAAAGTCATATCAGTAGATATGAGGATGTTAGCAGTGCTGCACATTTCAAAGATAAGTTGGACCTATGGAATTGTTTATGCGTCATTTTTGGGGTAATTTCAGTCAAAGAAATGAAAGGTGATGTATTGACTCCATGAGCATTCCATAGACAGTAGCCTGCCTTGTCTCATGCAAAGTCAGCCAGGGCTAACTTTCTAACTTTGTTGCCTAAAAACTTTTCAATCTGTTTACAACTCACCATTTGATGCTACCAGCTACCATAAACTGCCAAATAACATATGTCACACTTGTTTGCTGTTGGTAGCAAATGCGTTAAATCACATTTGTTAGCTTGCCCGTTCAAACAACTCGCATGACCTCGCGGGCCGTTTAAAGACAACCTCCATTGCCACCTTATTAGCTAAAGCTGGCTGTTTCAGCAAAGAAGGATGAAAAGGAGGTGAAGTGAGCGCAGTAAACGCAAGCATTGGCACGACTGCAAGTTAGCAATTGGCATTGCGCCAACTTGCACGTACGCATCTGCGTGCGCACTCACATACGCACGCACATACGCGTGCTAGTGTCAGAACTGCCTCTTGCCCTTAGGGCCGATGGACGCAAGCCTTTTGAATTAAACTAACCTCCATGCAACAAAAGTCAGCCCAATCTCATGTCCAAGTGCGGTGGTTGCTTTCACTTTCCCATTTTCCCCTTGTTGTTTGCGAGTGTCTTTCAAGTGCGCGGGGGCAAAGCTTCAGCGCCAACTTACTTGACAAGTGGTGAATTGGGATTGAAAAATGCACCACCACCTAAAATCAGTTAGCGGTAGGAATGCTAAGTCCTGGGAAGAATTTTGCAGCGAGATCCTGGCTTGTTATTGTTAGGAAGAAAATCGGCATTCCCAATAACCTCTACCAAAAATTAATCAAACCGGTGTGATCGTGCAATTTTCCGCATTCTTCTCGCACCAAGTGTTCAGGATCGGCTACAAAAAGTGCGCTCCAAATAAGTGTAGTATTGTAGGTGATTATAATTGAGCAGTAACTTGAGTTGGTCGACCCAATGCAAAAGTTGTGCCTTCACAAATAACATCTTCTACGCCTGCTGATACTTTTTGGTGTCGACTACCTTCTCACTTATGATGTGTTTTGAGGAGATTAATTAGGGTTTCAGATTTTAGCATTGGTTAGATCTGTCAGGTTCACAGTAGTCGAACGAAAGAGTCCCACTGGCAGCAAACAGGAAGAGATGTCCAGAGTGCTAGGTCTCAACTGAAGGCACCTTCACGATGCGGCACGACAACTTGACGATCCAAGTAAAGGTTTCATCCCACCTGATGCGACTTTTTCTGGAGCCACCAATCTGTGACTTAAGAGCCTTTTGACTTGCTAGGATGTATGGCATTCATTAGGCCAGTTGGGTTGCTACACTTTCTTGGGATTATTTTTAGAGGTGATCCAATTTTTCTCTTCCTTCAACGAAGTTGATACAAGTGTCGTTCACATCTAGTCCTCTGCGATTGAAGCATGGAAAGAGTGGGTACCTGAATATCAAGATCAAACTCTCAAGTGAGCTTGACACATCTTGGCTCCAAAGGCAGTTGAATTAAAAGCAGGTTAGAAAGTTCAAAGTCTTCTTAAATGCGAAAGTTGGATTAGCTCTGAATACCTGAGTTACTCTTGAAGTTATTTTAAGGCACAAGACATTCGACATTACCAAAAGCTGAGGTGAACTGGAGGCGTAGAAGTAACATGGACCGGCGTGTCATCCCCTCGCATAAATCACTCCCCTTTTCTTTAGCTGATAGACATTTAGGAATGAAGTTATGTTCTACAAAGCGGAAATTCCTTTTAGCCCGTTGCCTATCCTGCCGTAATTAATAAGGGTAAGAGTTGACCCCGGTCAAAATACAAGTATCACTATGGCTGAAACATTAGAAGATTTACTCCTCCAGGCGATCCTTACCCAGACAATCAACTGTTGATAATGGATTTCAGGTGGGTAATGATATTGCCTGTCGAATTGCAGCCCCTTTTAAGAGGAATTCGGTTATGAAGGCCTTGGTCATTTATTTAGTTCTAATTTCGCAATGTTGTGGCAGAATGCTTGTGGATGATCGGTACATGCATATCTACACACACAAACACACCGATCAAATGACTTTCCGCACCCTTAATCGCCTTTTACCGTTGCAGGCGCACTTAATTGCCCGTACCATCACAGTCGTGTTGTTTATACAAACGAATTTGCAGGCTTCGCTAATCAGGGGTAGAACATCCAATTTGCTATAATGCATATAATTGTATTTTTTAATTATTAATGTTGACTATAAGGGAACAGGTAATTTGCCATAGTCACCGATCACCCTCTTGTTGAATTGGCATACCTTTGGGGAAGACTAAGATGTTACATTACCTCTTCTTGTTTAGTATTTCTGCTTGTGGTCGTAAGCGAAGATGTTGTGACTATTTAGAGCTTCATAATGGATGTGTAAAGCTTTGCCCTTACCGCAATAGTAATTATCATCTGGAAAAAGAACTTTTTTTCATAAGTGCATCGAACACTTACTTATATCTTGATTTTGGTAAAAAGGCCGGTAATGTGCTCGCCTAAGGAATCGTCGGCGTATGGACTGGCATTTGGGTCATGTCAGCCGCCTTAAGCCCAGTTATACGTCAAATATATACACTCTGTTGGAGTATCTTATCTTCCTCGTCTTCAGCGCAGTCCCTATGAACTACATTGGTGATAATGGAAGACAAACCCAATCTTGAGGCACATCTACCCTGAAATTTTACGGCTGGACGATAAACCTTAACGGAGCGGGCGAAGTGCATATGCTGAGGATTGGAGAATCGCTGACGCCCTCTAACAGGAGGTCTGAAAATGACAGCTGCTATTGGCAACCTCCCCAGTCCTGAACTCCCCAGGGATGCTGCTAACAAGTGAAGCAACAATGACCGTGACCAAAAGCCGTCTGGAAAACTTTGTTACGAAGTTGTTTACCGTACCTGTATGAGGATATCAATGAAGCAAACATGCGATACCCCTTCAAGCCTCTACTGAATGAATAGAACTCGGATAGATATGGCCAGAAAACACTGTAGCGGGAATGAGTGGTAAGGAGTAATAGGCATGAAACCCTCTTTCATTGGTATTTGACTGCTTTTAGGCCTATGTTCCCACGACTGTCAATGGATACACAAAATGGCTAGCCCATTCTCCTCAAACCCAGTTTCCAAACAAGAAGAAACTTCGGATTTATTAAAATTGCCAAGAGGGATCAGTGATGTTGAAGTTGCATGAAAACTGGATGACTGGCGTACTTGTTAAGTACGTGTTCCCTTACATCGCCTTTTACGTTGTGATGGCAAGTTCGGGAGATGGACTACGGAGAGTGCTGTGGTCAACACTCATATAGGAGAAGGAAGCCACGTAATACTTTAATTGTTTGCTCAACCCCCAGTTTTGGAAAAAAGGGCCACTCGAATAGCCGCCATCATATTTCACTATGTGGTTTGGCATCTGGACCAGACTAGGTTATATGTCTTCTTTCGCCTTCAAGGAAGTCTCGGGGCACTACAGCCTACCTTATCAACTACATAATCTTTTGTATTTTATTGTAAGAAGAGTTTATTAAGTACATCTAAGAAAAATAAGTTTGTTTACTCACACACCCAAGATTCATTGTCCTAATTTAAAGAGAAATGTTTCAAGGAATGTAAGATAGCAAAAGCTATTTATGAAATTCTTTGGATTTGCCACTGAAGGGAGCATTAACTGCCGCCTATTTTCGCCCTAAGTACTTGGACAAAGGATTGAATGAACTTTTACAGCCCTGAAGCAAAAACACGCACAGAAGGAATAGCACTGGAAAACTTAGCTTTAGCAACCCTCTCTCCATGCATATTTACAGGAGCCTTTAATGGGAAGATAAAGCTAAAGTACCCGTTCGAGATTTGTATGGCAAAATAAAGTACTTGCCATAAGTAATCATTTGGTAAAGCAGAAAGAATCCTAGCCTGCTTTGGAGTGACGCCGATTGTAGCGTAGGCCCAATCGCATTCAAAATGCTTCAGACTTTGTGGACCAGATTTATTATTTAAGTTAGTTTAAAATTTCTTCCTATTTGGTTTAAGAGCAATGATTTATGAATGTATCATCGCCTTCCATTCATTTTTGATGCTCCTTGGAGCAATCAGTCCCCTTCTCCCCTATTTACCACCAGTCACTTAACTCCAATTCCGTCTATCGTTACCTTGGAAGACAACAAAAACCGACGGAGGAGAAAGAATAAGTGGTCTGTTACATTAAATGTCATGCGATAACTTCTGTCGCACGAGTTCTCACTCTCCAAGGTAAGGATAACTCATGCTAACTTCACGTAGATATCATCAAAATGGTATGCTTTTGCATGATGCGATAAATATTGCGGAGTTGGTGAGGCAGGCAACAAAAGCACAACTACCCCATTACGGACACGTGAATGCAGTCTTCCTTCTCTTACCTTCGACGTCAACAATGTGATTTTGCATGATTCGGCTGTGGCCATACTGATTAGACGGATCCTCAGTGGTGCCGATGTTTACCTCACGATACTCAAAAGCAACGGGAACTGAAAAAAATTCATTTCATTCTGCTAAAAGGAAAGAGTTAGACCTAGCATGGTTCCAGGGAAGCCGAACGTGAGTAGTGGTGCTAAATTTGATCTTCGACACTATTCCGTGCATAGATCCAGTCAGGTATGTTTCGAGTGAGCGCCTAAGTAACTGATAGAGGTTTGAATGATCTAGGATGACATTCCTATCAAATCAGACGCTCTTATAACCATCAAAATCCTGCTTATTTTCTGAAAAGATATCTAAAGTGAGGCTTTAACCGAAAGTGAAGAGGAACAAACAAATCATTGAGAGATTTTGCAATCAATTTATGCCGACCAAAGTGGAGATCAGGGCTACACGCCGGTGGCATCCGACATGTAATGACGTCTCCCCATTCTCACCCATCCACTTACTTGTCTGGACTAACTTGATGACGTCCCTCGCTTGATTGTTTAATTATTCGAACGGAGCCTTTTCGCCTAAGACATTGTGCATGTGTTGGCAGGACACCCAAACGGAAGTGGGAGTAAACAGATAATAAGTAGGTTTCTCACTCAAACCGTCGGGGGTTGTCCCTCCCTCTCCACCCTCTACACGTCATACTCCAGACTACGGAGATGAGTGAACGAGAGAATAATCCGATTAATAGCCATCTCTCCTTCCTTACTTTCCATTCCCTTCTCTTGATCATGTCCACTGTTGTCAGCACCGGCGTCTGGAGGCTTTCCCGTCCCCACCTCTTCCCCCCGCAGTCCATCCTCCCCCTCTCTTTTCTCCCCTTCTCCCACCCCCTGGCGTCGCGCACGCACACAGCTGTTTAGAATTCGTCTTTGGGGTGAATGCGGGAATAAGGGAACCTTCTCCCTTCTTCTTCCTGATAATCGTTAGAGGGAAGGGGAGCAGACTGAAGGGGCGGGTGTTTATTGCGTTGCGAAGGCTGACATTTGCTATGGTAGAATGAGAGGGCAGGGTGCCCGTGTGACCGATTGTGTGTCCAAATGTCAGTGTTGTGGAGCATGTCTTCGCGGTTTTTTTGAACAACTTGGACTAAAAAAATTCAACAACGCAGTTGAAGGTCACATAAACATGCTCGCGCACATTGAAACACTCTTTCACGGAAGCCACATGAGGGCACAGGAAGGCAGGTCAGTGAAATGACCTGGTTTGTGTGTAGTAAACAGGCTGCGTTTTGTACGGAGCACATGGGCTCACTCACCAGTTCAAATCCGGTCATTGCAAACTAATGCAAAAAGCGATATTCTGTTCTTCAATTTCCAGGTCCTTTCAGCCTTTGTGTCGGTGCTATGGTTGAGCGTTCACACTACCTACTCTGCTCTTCTCCCCAAAAGAATGGTGGAAAAGATTTTGATTGTCTCCTTCTTTCAATTTCCTTCTGGTAGGCAAGAGTGGACGCGTGTGTGGGCAACAAATACATCCCTCTGATTGTAGTACACAGTTGTCCTGTTCGATGGAAAGGTTATGTTAAACTAATCCAATCGCATACTTGAAGAACTTTATTGCAGACCCACCTTCTTTCACGATTAATAGGCGGCAGTCACAATACATCACGAGTGGGAAAGAAATACCTTTAGCACTTTAAGTCTTCCCTGAAGATGGGAGAACACATAATACTTAGGCAGAATTTATATTGCCGGCGCATCTAAGGAGTTGGGCTATTGGCATAGCCACACCTCCTGGGGAATGTACAATAGCGGAGCTAAACAGATAAACCTAATTTCCCGTGCCTATTTACCTCCATCAGCATTTGCCGAAGTATTCACTAGACCACACGTTACTGAATGTCTGCAATGGTATGGAACAGGATATCATGGATAGATCTAACACACATTCGGCTTCCTTGCACTACCACGAAAGGAGGAAACAAGCTGTCGAAGTTTTCGGTTTTCATTCCTGTCAGTCTTGGCTTCAATAAGGAGGGTGTCAGATTGTAGACGCTAATACTACGAGAAAGGGAACCTCATACACTTCTTCATAGTGGGCCATTTGTGATTTTAGTACTCACCTCGCCTTTTCTGCACAATGATCGTCGTGCGATGCCGAACCTCCCCACCTTCTCGGTGAGGTCTACAGAAAGATACTAGGAACCTCCTTCATCGCCGAGAGGGAGGATCTGCATGATTGCCAAGTCAAACACATGGGACAGCAGACTTTTGAGACAGAGGTAGTTACATGGCACAATGCAACACAACAACATGCGGTTTTTCCTCCCGCTGCTGCTCCTCCTCCTCCCCCGTCGTCTCCATTGTTTTGAAAATGTAGCTGAGTAAATGACTAGTAGTAAACAGGGAAAATGTGAATCGGTTTTTCAGAGAAAATACTAAACTACAGAAGGCGAAGGCTAGTTACAATGGTAGCCACGTTGACTAAGCATGATCAGATTTATTCACCTTGCGGAAAAGTCCCAACTCATCTGGAGTACTTTGGAATAAAGTGAATGTAGGAACCTTAATTAGATTTCTCTTTCTGCTGCACAGTTTCTTCTAAATCCTACAACCAATCAGCTCAACAATTAGCCTTACAGCGAATCTGGTGTTTACGTTCACAGAAGATTGCTTCAAGATTATTTAGTTCCCTTGAAAGTGACGATAAAATTCCACAGTAGCTGCAATGGAAGCTTCCCCTTGGTCTCATAATGGCGAGTACTTCCTTGCCTCGTGCCAGCAGCCTCCGGACCTTTCAGTATGCATTATTAAGGATAGCTACAGGAAAATGCGTCCCATGTATAACCGGCTATTCGGCGATGTTTGTATCTAGTTTCAATGAGATCCCTTTCATACGCAAGATATTACTTTCATAGTCGTGTGAATTGCAGAGCTTGAGAAAAGCACGATGTAATGCTAACATATGAGCCCTGATAATTGTAAATGAAGGGTCACGTTATGTAGGTCACGTCAGTTTATATTGGGTAACAACGTCACCATTCCACCGGGTCACAGCACCGTTTTGCTCGTTTCTTAAATGTTTACTCTAGCCATAACACCATTTCTTGGTGTTTGGTATGTAAACTAAATCCTCCACGCCATTCCCCTATCCTTTTCTCCATAAACTGATCATTTTTCTGCCCCGCTAAAGGGGTAAATCTCACCCATCTTTCAGTATATCAAATAGTAAATGAAAGGTAACCTGCATAAAGACTACTTATTTGGCAAAATTACTGTTTTTACTTCCTTCCACCTCGTTCCTTTTGCATTTATAACTACCAAAGGTGAATCATGGCTTTTGGTCACCTTCATCTCATTCAATGCTCCTCATGACTGCATCGCCTATAAAAGGCAACAACAACCGATTTTTTCAATTCGGCAGTCCATTTGCTTTGTATGTGGACACACATAATACGGGATTTTGTTCGTCTTGTCCCCTTAACCTCCTTCCGGTGTTTCGATATAATGTATTCTTTGTCGTCATAAAATGAACTAATTTTCCTTAAACAGTTCTAAAATGAACAATAAGCCTTCAACGATGTGAAGGCGAACGGATGTCCAAATGTTGTAGAGATACCCACATATACCCGTCTGTTGACATGATTTGAATGAGTAGACAAATGGTGAGGGGCGCGTTTTGATGTATGGATTCAGAGGCGCAGGGGATGGACAGTGACTCAACCCACCCTCCCGTTCACCTCACCCTACCCCCCAAAAAAATCACAAACACTAACAGAATATCTTATTGAATTTAAAAGGGATTTTCTTTTTGAACAGCATCATGATCTTGTCTATTCCTCATAAAGGAATTAACATCCTTCTTCCTCCCTCTCTCCCGCTCTCCCTCCAAGTGCTTTGCAATTTGATTGGATTATAATTGGATGAGGTAATACTGAGTGCAGTGTGCTTTATAGCCCTCCGAATTACGATTTATAAGCGGCCTTTAGGTTACAGTAAACTTCGAAATTTCGCTACTAATTCGCCTAATCTGTGCTACGATACCGTGACTCACTTTTGCTTTAATTCACCCAGTGTCAAATCTACACGCTTAAACCAACAGATTGGTAGGCTAAACAACCTGACGTTGGGAGAAGTAATGCTGAAGGTGGGAAGTAAATACCAGGGGAGGTAGAGAAACGTAACAATACACTTTGTTTAATTAAACAGAGTTTTTTAATCTAATGTCGGTTTGTTTGAATTGGCGCACCACCTTGAGTATCAATGCAAACATTTGGAGGCCCTCATTGTTTACGCTTAACCGACTACCGTAGTCATCCAATCACCGGATGAAGTGTTCGGAGGATGGCAAATTTCTCTACCTTACACAGTGGAGTCTCTCTCGAGGGCAATTAGTCTGAATCATGTGAAATACCACAAAGCGTAATGATGTGCGCGTGTGCAGCACTCTCTCCTTCACAATTCTTGCTTTTCGACACAATAAAACGTGCAATAGCACGACTGACCTTTACTTCTCTGTAGTCGGTGGGTTTAGCACTGCACTGTGTAGTCGTGTTTTTGTGTATCTAGGGCGCCAATTTTATCTTCAGGTGCACTCCCATTTAATGTTCAGTCATAAAAAATGCGTTCTCTTCGTTATAAAGGGCAGGTGGTGGAGAATTTGTGTCTCTTTGTGATTTTCTCCGGTGAAAAAATGTTGTAGAATCATACTTGAAAGCGAGGCCTCCCTTATAGCCTGCTTTTTTTTCTGCCGATAGGCAATTGAATGGGATTTACACAATGCAAAGAAGCCTACACACTATGGCGTAATGTAATATGGGTCGATATAGTTCTGTGGTTGCCAAGATAAGCTTTGAAATGGTTTTAGGGGAACAATTTGACTTCTTCGACCTTCAAATGTGTCGATATGATTGGCTGGAAAGCTGTCACTGCTGCGATACAATTTTATCCGAAAATTTTGTTGAGGCATTGCCATTGCTATTTGTAGCCCAAAATCCTTCCCCTGGGCGACGCCGGTCAGGTGACAATGCTCCTTTTATCAATAGCTTTTCCCTTGAGAAGCCTTGGCGAAAAATAGTCCTAGCTGCCTTCACATTTCTACTTCACTTATCTATTGTGCTCCAGTTTTGGCCTTGCGACTGTCCAATGCAGAAAAGATATAACATTAGGCAGCATTTCTTACCTTGTCTCCCTCTCAATGTAAAGTGAATCTTTCGCAAATATCAGTCTTGTCAGGTGTGGAATAAAGCATATGCGTCCGCGTAGAGAGTGAAGCTACTTCCGACTGATCTGTTTAGTTCAGGGCCTTTCTAAAGAAGAAGAAGAGGGTTTTCTTTTGTGTCTTCAGGTTGTAGCGTATAGGCGGTTCAAGGCCAGGATCATCTTTTGATCTTCATTAGGCAAGAAGGTCATAGTGGACACTTCCATCTCCATTCTACCTCAGATTCTGTTACTAGGGAAGCATAATCACGACGGAGGTATTAGCAAGTTGTTGCATCACTCAAGTTAAGCACCACCTTCGATAAAGATACGGCCAAGTAATCGATGCTGTAATCTTTAATAAATGTGCTGAAGACAGTGACACGTAATTCCCTATTCCAATTAAGAGCCAGATGTCAGGGTCTTGAGTACTTCATCACCTAAATCTTATGCTCTCAATCATTTCTGAGTGGGACTTTCTGCTCTCCCTCCTGGATTGTGACAACGCGTCTTCTATCAATTTGTCTAGAAACTCCTTCAGATTTGGTTAGAGACTAGTTAAACGCTTGAAGGTCAGAGCGTCGGAAAGCGGACAAGATAGAATTCGATGGGATTGATGGGATGGAAATGCGATGAAATGAGATTGAAGAATGACTGCAAATATAGTCAGATGTTACTGTTGGATAATAGATTCATTCATTACGGCCAGATGAGGATAAAATCGTCATCAAAATTCTGCCTAATCGTCAAATTTCGAATTATCTTACTTCTAGATCCGTTTATCCAAATATTCTACTAGCCCTACATACGCTATAATCCCCTACGGAATAAAGTGGGCACCACAGTGATAGCACAGTTGGTGAGCGAACTCCAAAAAACCACATGAATCCTACTTTGTATACACTAGATACCACCCACGTATCATAGGAGGGAGATGCCTACCTAGGATGGCTAGGGCTTTCTGTGGACGTAAAACTTGGGTGGTAAGCGTTAGTAAATTTGCGTGTAAATGTGTGGCTCCCAGTTTGAGGAGCAAATGGAAAAAAACGGGAAGCGGAATGACGCGTAAAAAGCACCGGTTCATCATCACCACCATCAGCATTACACATGACCGCTAGCCCCTTTCCCTCGTCCGCCGCTTGGCGAAATGTTTGTGTGCGCGCTCTCCAGCCAGCCAGTCAGGCATTCGTGTAAGAGGGGTGGTGTGGTGACGATGGGCAGGGTAAAGAGGAGGGTGGGTGGACGGGAGGGAAGCGTGCAGGAGAGACGAGGGTGGAGGGGGAGAGGGGAGATGAGGCAAGGGAGGAGTGGACGTTGCTGTCTCAAATGATTTATGCCACACGCCTCTGTGCGTTCGCACCCGCTCTCTCGCTCGTCTGTGCATTAGTCCGCCCACTTCCAAAGTGTCGTTTCGTTCCAATACCACCACCAGCTATCATCGCCTTCAACTTTCCAAATGAATGCTCTCCTTACTAGCCCTTTCCTTCCCTTGTTGATAGTACAACGTATACGTATCACTTTATCACCTTAGTGTGTAATTATCTACTTGGAGCTAAATTGGTTCAGTGACTTATGGTTATTATCACGTTCAAGAGCCATTTGTTAATGATAAAATCATTTCATGCCGCTCGAGCTAAGTTTGTAAGCTCTAGAGCCCTTATGAGGCGCATCAGTCTGGAAGGATGGTACCATTTATAGTGATTGATGTGTGAAAGTCCAAAGAGCGTCGATTCGTATCTCCTCTTGACCGTTCTTCTTCTTAGACCGTCACAAAAGGCCTTTTAAGTGAAGTGCGTTGCCCTCCAGGATCAATAAATTGGTAACTTTAAGAAAATACCCTTTAATTCTTTTAAGGTTGACTGCCCAGCTATGTGAGATGCGGTTCTCGTGTAGCTGACGAGCTCTACATTCCTCACAGACTACTTTTGCTCATGCCTGTGATCTCCTAGGCCTTCTGGGTATTAATAAATCTTCTTAAGCAACCTCATTGGGTTAATCAATCTTTTCTGGAGGTTCAAGGATCCACACCAGGCGGCCTCCTTTGGACAGGGCCGTCAGAGCTGTCGCCAGTGTAGCGCACAAGTTGGTTCAGAAGGTGGGAGTGGCATATGGGTCTAAAAGTTGCTTTTTGATGATCTCCTGGAAGGAATAATGGCTTTTTAACACGGGTGGTATGCAATTATTCAGGCTTGACTACTAGACGTAACCAAATTTCAAGGGAGTGAAAGGAAGGCGAATAGATAGGATGCCATCATTGCAATCGACAATGGCTCTTACGATTTACTAGCAGTGCTTAGCTCTACCTCCCAATCCAGTTTCCAAATCCGAGAGATTCCAACCCAGTCGATTATGTCAATCTCATTGAAAACTCCGATGGTTTAAACGGCTCAACCTGCTGTTGTAGACGATGCAACTAACGGGATTCAAGTAGTTTTGGTTATGAAGTAAGGTAATCAGAATGCTATACTGGTTCATAAGGCATAATCATAAAACGACATCCCCGCTTTTTGGACCAAATTTCTTACAACGTCTTAGATAAATTGAAATGTCAAATCTCGCTACACCAGAATTCGCCGCACTCCACGCATTAGCGATCATGGCAGCTCTTGTCAATTTATAGTCAAAAATAGCATCTCACCCGTGCGCTTCGTGTGGTTACTTTGGACCAACAATGGAGAGTTTAAGTCGCATTTAAGGGTGGATTGTGTGGTCTAGGCATAAGGATCCGTGTTACATTACTTAATAACACAGGTTTTACATGTTTTCTTACTAAATTTATCAGTAGTTGTAGACTGTATAGTAGTCACATATATGAGGTTGTTCTAACGTGTTAACTTATAAGCTTTTGTAACTCCAAAGCTGTATTTGACGTTTCAAATCCTCATTTAGAAATAATGAAATCAAATCCTACCCGTAAAGCAAGTTATATATTCTCAATTTTGGAGCGTAGTTGCTTAAACACTCGCCTACTATCGTAATCTTTCCCAAATGTCAAAATCTTGGGCATGCATTTCACATCGTCGCTTGGGACCACAAAGTGGACTCCGTCCGTTAGCTCCCAGGTGCGTAAATACTCTACTAAGCGGGATTTACAATGGAGAGCGCATATAGTTGCCTAATTTAACGACGATGGCTAGCTGGGTAAGCAGCTGGGTTGCGGGCGCCTGCTCTCTTAACCAATGAAAGTAGGGGAGATCAAGACGGGCCTATTTAAATAAAAAAAAGTCATCTCACTGTTCATACGTCATGATGCCCTATTCTCCTGGCACATTTGCGTGTACATGAAGTGAATTTTAGGAGTGTAATGGGTAAAGCAGATCTGAAGTGACTCACCCTCAGGCCGGGTCAACAAGTTATCTTTGGATTAAAGCCAACTGGCTGCTTTGCTTCATGCTACGGTACCGATCAACGGAATCGGTGTGTAGAAGGCCGGCGCCTTGGAAGGCAACTAGCACACGAAGGTAGAAATTCAATGTCCTGAAAGGCCTTCCATGTAGTGACTGCCGCCTATTTCAATCCCACCTTTCCGACGGGCACATAAATAACTGAAGTGATTCAGTGAACCAGAATCCATCATAGCCACTTCCTGTGTGGTGGCCTCACAATTTCGGCTTCATATGTTATTAAAACTTGGAGAAACCTTCAAGTAAACTGGCGATTTGCGTAGCGACGGTAATGTGGGGACCTTCTGGACCTACGGAAAAGTGTTTTTTATTTGTGCTTGCATTAAAACTTTGATTTCAGCAAATTTAGTCAGTTGCACACCCCAAAATCCTCCTGTTCATAATGAAAACAGATTTAAAAACTACTTGTGTTGCGATGCCAGAAATGAAAAGCTCCTTACCGCGCCAAAAAGTTAAGTGATCCCAGTCTCAGGAGGACCTTCATTTCAAAGGTTCCCAACGTAACCAAATTTTTCACTTCACTAGCTAGAATATCATTATCTTTAAGAAAAGATTCAGCAAAATAAAATTTTAAAATAATTGAAAGTGTTTTGCAGAGGAACGTATAAAAATTGACAGACTATTTCAGCGCTGAGTTTAAGATGCAAAACATGATCAGTCACTAGTCAGTCCAAGTAAGCCCTAATTTTACGAGTGGTAATGAGCTTTTATTCGCAATTATCCATCCACTGTGTTGGATATCATTCATTTTGCCTGTAATTACCTACCCAAAAAGGGTGAGAGAAAATGCCAGATAAAGAGACAAGCTTAAACCAGTGAGACAATAACCGTGGGTACCTGCGTGCCGCGCCTAATCCAATTACCCATTAGATTATCCAACTAGGCACTCGTTGGGCTGAATGCGGCGACCCTGGAAGACCACCTTCTCCACTGCTGGAATGGAGACATGCCGTTCAACGCCCCTTCTTATAATCGGCTTCAATCATTGCGAGGAAGTTGTACTTAATGAAACGGAAGTGAGGATATCGGAGAGGTTTAAGCGTCCCCCTTAGTCAGCTTGACAATGCAATAAAAATCTATGAGTGGTGCAGTGTCAAACTGGGGTCAGTATCACTAATTTTGCGGTGATTATTTTATTCCTCAGTAGGGGAAATTGCTGCAGGGCGTAATTTACCTTGAAAGAGTTCTGTCAGTCTGGAACCTATCACAGTGAGTACATTCAACACAGCAGTCGCTTCCCATGGGAACATTTGTGCAAAAGCAAAGCCCTCTCCAAGTTTCTTATAACATAGTGGACAAAGAATCTTCAACTCTCGAGAAGTGAAGCTCAAGTTATACGTCATTCTTCTGGGTTCTTCTATGAGGAAGGCTCCATCTCTTCAATCTAATCTCTTGCATTACTAAGGATAGGGGATTTGGGAGGTTTCTCAGACTCTACCTTCTGTTGTAAGCTTCTGCAGATTTTGCCCATCCATAGCGAGGGTTTGGTTTCAAGTCTACCTATCCACACATTTGTCCATTCATTCCAACCCCTTTTATTCATTTTCTCATCCATCCGTCCACCCCAGGTGAGCTTTGTAGTGAGAAGCTAGAAACGCAGATAGGCGGTATAAGGTCAGAGACGTTCACAACTACGTGACTGAATTCTTTACGTGCTACATTTTATCCATTGGGTTAAATGAACAGAAGTGTCAAATGATCTCACCTTCGGTTAAGTTCGGTAGAGGCATCAAAAAAATGGCGACGTCCCATCTATTGGCACGTGCAATAAGGAAAAATGAGGGTAGGCGTGTCAGCCCTCACCCACACGCTATCGGGTGTGTATACACGTGGCCATTTTTTGCCCTATCTAGGAAAAACTAGCCCTGATAAGCATTAAACAGACTCCTCAGGCTAATTTTATTCACACAAAAAGGGATTTGGCAAAGTAGTCTTGGCTTTAATTTTATCTGAAAGCTCGTGTGAATAACACTCGCCTTGTTTCCTGTTTTCCTGCTCCCATGGCGAACACTGTTAATATCTTTTGGCTCCCGCGGCTGTCAAAATAACTCCTAATTACGTTATACATCAATGGTGGGAAAAGGTGTGTCAATAACACCAAGTTATGCGTGCGTATATGTATGTCTGCATTTGTATCACCACTTATTCTGTACAGGAAAAGGGGATTTTGCGTTCCTTCAAGCATAGAGTTTCAACCTCGACAACTTTTAGGGATTATGGATGAGAAAGTAGACACAGCCCGAATGGAAGACATGTAACAGAGTTGGCAAGGGGCAGCGGTCATGGAAACAGACTCGCAAGACGCTGAAAACTATGGATGATTGGTCTCGTAATATCGGTTCAATGGAATCTCGGTTTGACCATGCGCGACATCAGTCGTGTGGATTCTGGTTTTCTACTAATTGGATGGACGCTTGATTAAGTTTACGTTGTTTTCGACCAAAGTGGGACAATAGTCCCTTGGGATCACTTTGTGGGCATTGATTTGGGTTGTTTGAATGGAATAAATCCTGAGAAGTCTGGGTGGCCTTTTTAGTTTCCACTGTGTGTACTTCTCTCCCACACTTTACCATTGAATCTGGTTTGACTATTTACGTTACAGTAAAAGACTCAGGTCACAAAATATGCTGTGGAAACGAATTTGGGTGGGTAACTTCAAACTACATCAGTTTCGATGCCGGCAAATGGCACGCCACACCTTTGAATCTCTAAAGGTAGTACTTGTTGTTAGATGGGCTAAAGTTGAAAGCGGGAAGTTTACTTTTAAGCCAGAGTTCTGCACTAGTTTAATCAAAACTCACACCTAAAACCTTCAAGGACCCATCAATAAAAGTCTTCCAATAGCTCCATTAAGTTGATTTTGACTATCAAAAAATCAAAAGACAATTCTTGCTTGAGCTTTCCAAATTCTTTGCCTCAATAATCTGTTTCGGTTGGGTTCCTGTTCTCCAAATATTGACCACTTCTGCGTGATGAAGTCTGCTATTTTCAAAATGGAGATCGTTTGTTTAGCCATAATTCCTTTCTCAAACCATCGACCGGAGTATTATATTTGTCACCGCAGATTTGTCACACACAAGCTAGGCAAATGTTTCATTTTACCGATTTTATGGACTGTTTGTAATGATTGTGCATTAAATTCCAGACGGAAGTCATTTTCAAGATTAGTGTGAAATTCTGGTGTGAATTTATAGGATGTGAATAAGGCATTGTGTTCTTTACAAGCTGGTAAAACTGGAACACAAAACCTTTAGTAGAGTACCTTAGATGGGAAAGCGGAGGAGTAAGTTCGTTGGCGCTTTCGTGGCAGCATTCTCCAGTCCTCTGAAAGAAGTGAAGAAGGGATAGGGGATGAATCAATGGGCTCGGAATGGACGAATGGATAGACGGAAGAGTGTTGTCTTGGTTTAAATGACAATACACAGCATTGAAGATAGGTCACATGGTAATGCAATTTTTATGACGTCGAAACTGTTTGCTCGTTTGTCAAAGCTGATGACGATCACGTCTAACAGGAGTTCATTCAAAAAGTCACGGCGGTGAACCAGCAAGTTTACTGCGGCAAGGCAAACCGGTTCGAACTGGTTTCAAAATTCAAGTTGAATAAGGCTTTCTGGGTGGACCGAATGCCAGTCGCTCATTACTGTCACCGAAAAAACTACTTTTAAATTCACGGTCCTTTTGTGAGACGACGTTTAACACTCACCAAGCTTATGACAAGCTGTTTTTATAACAGCAAACAATCTTTTTATTGTTTCAAAAAGGAAATATCACGGCCCACTTATGCCGTCCCCATGTCACTGGCCTTACAGCCCTTCCGTACACTTTGAATACGACTACTTCCAAGGGTAGAGTGCTACGAACAGTAAACTATGACCGGTGTATGTATGCACATTTTTGCATTAAAAATAAACAGATAAAATAAGTCATCGTACGTAATTTTACCTATGACAGGCGTGTGAATGCCCCAGGAGCCTGTACAAGACACGAGGGTAAGTCCAGGCGCCAGGGTTTAGATTCTGATTTACATAATCATCTTGTAAGTTGTAAATAAATGCGGCTCTGGAGATATTCTTGATACACGATAACAAATGAAGCAGATACCGACCTGCCGTATGTAGGCGCATTGAGCGGTTACAATAGGCGGTATTAAGAAGTGATTGACCTTAACTTAGAGCTGTTGCTACCTTACCTACTTTTTTCTGTCCACATGACCTGAAAACCCAGCAGTTTGCGAATGACCTGAGCTTGTGGTCTGTTCAAATGTTCAGTTTTACGTTGCAATGCCGACTAGATCGAGGGCAAGGCGATTGCCAGCTCTACCCAACCAAAAGAACGGTTTAATCGTACTGGTATTTAAGGCTCCCTTGGGTCACATACTTTTAAGCTTTAGAATAATTAATAGAGGAAAATTTAATGAGTTATAATTCTCTTTTCCAGATCTCGAGTGCTTGGAGTGGATATTGCGCTTGCTTATCCTCTCGCCCTTGTTCTACACCTTAAAAGAATTTTCATCTCATTTTAGGACTGACATTTGTGTATTGTTACATACTTCTCCCAAAAGAAACATTCCAAGCCATCAGAAATCTATGCAAAATTTCACCTCAATCCCTCCTCTTTTGCAGTGTATTCGAATAGCATGTTGCGCCTTTTATTATGACCATTCAATCTTCGTCTTTCTTTGGGCAGTTTTTCTGAGATTTAATAAATAAATTCGTTAGAATTTTTGATTTGGTGGTCGAACCATGGTTAACTCACGAATTCTGGTTAAAAGAAAATGAGTTCAAGTTTGATTCCGGTGGGCCTTTAGAAAGATTGGACCAGAAGCCGAGGTTTTGAGCCAGGCAAAAGAAACGGGACGGGTAAATAGACAGCTATAGGAGCACAATCCTTCTACGAACTTTTTGTGCCTTCATAAACAAAAGGTTGCCTCATCAATTGCCATTATTTCATACGTCATGGTAAAAAGGCCTCATTCTTGAGATTGGTGCATTCGCAGTGGTCTATCTCCTCGGAAATTGTTGTCATGTCAATGAAAAATTGACGAAAATCGAAGCATCTTTGATGTTTAAAATGTGGGGTAAGTGTTGGACTCTGGTTTTCGTACCATCGGGCTTGTGAAGACAGAGTCATACCGTCACATCACAAACACCCATCCATGGCCTTGGCTTTTCATGAAAAGTGCACGTGGGTGTAGCAAAAGAATGCCTAATGATTGCTTAATTCTACTATATTTTAAGACTGTGTAAAATCTATGAAAAATTAGCAAATTGAGATCATCGGAGGCTCCCCACAGGGTCTCATAAAACCAATACTGACGCGGTAGGGGTCTCACATGGGTCTTAATAAGGGGCTATCATCAGTGCTATCGAATGGGAGCTTTGCCGTTAGTGTAGTGATCACTGCACACTATCCACCGCTAAATGTAAGCTAGCTTAATCCGATTTAGTTTGCTGAACGGCGATAAGACAAGCTGCTGATGGAGGTTAAATACATTTCCAAAGGAAGAGATTGAAGTGTATGTGGGCAAATTATGATGGAAGGTCCAAGGAAAAGTAAAGGGAAGGCGGGAGGGGCGAATTAATTTCTTTTGTTGGATCAATGACAAGGTTAAAAGCAAACAATGCCAAACTGAATGCTGATTTCGATTAGACTAAGACAGTCAATATAAATTGCCTTAAATTGATAATGAAATACAGCATTTCCCCTTATGTTTGTGCCTTTGTAACCTTCTGTTGCATCCTTCTCACTTCAAAGTTCAGAATTGTTTAGATTAGAAAATTAAAGCCAGTACACTTAAAAGTCTGCTATATCACTAGCAGATTGGTATCATGAGGCTCTTGCGTGATTGTTGGGTTGCTCTGCTCTACCCTGCAAAATTTAAACGCTTGCTCTAGAAGAGATGAACGCGCTCGAGCCATAGCAAAGGCTGTAATCCACTTTCACACTTTGCCACTCTTCTCTGCCATTTATCGTGTGATTTAAAGATCACAAATGAAGCATCTCTACCTCCATCTCGACTGCCTGTCTACAAGCCTGTAATTACATTTTCTCCAGTCAGTAACTTTACGTGGATAATGAAATGGTTCAGACTTTCCAGATAGTTGGAATATCGCGGCTATTCTTAAACCCGCCCTTTGCATTGAGTAGTTGGTACCGTGTAAATCACGAAGTATATCTTGGACATTTCTCAATTAGAAACTGATCACCAAACAAGGAATTGTGTTGCTTTAAATATCGAATTCTAGTGATATTTGCAACCAATACCCCCACTTATTATCACAACTCCTACCGCGTTCACTCCAGCCCGAGAGTCTTGGTTTTCTGATAAGGCCGCCATCACTCAGTGTGGCTCGCGCTAGACCAGTGGCAGCGGAGCTCCAACTTCCTTTCGCACAATGAAAAGGTCTATTTTTGCTGTGGAAGTACTCCAAGAATCCGGCCCTTTATGACATGTTGGTACTAATCCTCTGAGGATAGATAACATTAATGAAAGTTGGGTGCAAGTGATGCAAGGTAAAGTGGTTTAAATTCGAACGGTAAGCAATCATTTGATATAAGTTTACTCTAGGTAAACCAAATCAAGATATGGCACTTACAGATGGTAAATACTTCGGATAATGTTAATCATGTTGCAATAATCCGAAGATTATGATGAAGTTTGTTTCACGGTGTCAAAGATCTTTTGGAAACAAGTTTTCCCGTCAGGAAGCATTTTTTGGCGTAAACCTTGCGTCAAACCAGTTGATTAATGGACTTTTGTTATGTTAGTGCAACAGAAGGCATCTGGTTTGGTTGTGCGTTTATCTGAGAGTAGCACATCCAGTTTCGAACCTCACCTAGGTGCTATCGTGTTCTACCACTACTACCGCTGCTAATAATGAGGATCTGGGATCTAAGTCACTAACACTTTTTACCTTATTCAATAAACTCGGCTTATTACAAAACTAAATTAAAATTGAGAAAATGACAGCATAATTTTCGCAGGAACGACGAAATCTCGAAGAACTGCTTTAGGTTTATTAATTAAATTAGTGATTCACTAGGCGATAACTCCCATTAAAGCATCATTTACCAATGAAAGGAAAGCCTTCCTGTGGCAAAAATGTATGCATTATTCAGTGCAGCTCGCTATGGTGACTCGCTTTCAATGACTCGTGGGAACTTGTGGAATGCATGCGAATGTTCGTATCCACGTTTTATAAAAGGAGGTATGCGTGAGTATGCTTCTATAGTACTACCAATTGCAGCACTTTACCACTCTTTGCCTACCTTGAACCCACCCTCATTCCATTTCATGTCGCTTCCCCTCAACACATCTGATTTCACCTTGTCGCCATTCCGGCATTCCGAACTGGTACAATCTGGGACCTGGAGCAGAAGACACCATTTCGAAATGATCAAAATGTTGACAGAGTACTCGAAATAGACGTTACCTCTGTTTAAGGGAAGATCTTTAACCCTTAAACCTCGAATTCTTATTTGAATGGAGAATTAATTGTCGTCGTCCCCAAAACATGCATTGGAGATTACGGTGTCGATTACTTTGCCTTTACTATACTGGGGGTGGTAGTTAAGCCAATGATGCCTAAACTTGTTTATAAGCGCACCAGCTAAGAGAGGAAAGTCGTGCAACCTCCTATGTTTGTGCGCACTCCATTCCATTCATTAATTGTTATCACCACACTTCTTGGACTTTTTTACTTCATGTAATTTCCCGTCACACCAGTCCACTTCTAGTCACTTCACTTCTTTTTGCTTATTCTCTATAAAAGATCCATTTTCACTCTGTTTGCCGACTGAGACAACACAAGAAACAACTACTGTGGTACAACGTTGAATGGAAGAACGAACATACACATCGGTGGATTATCACACCACCCACCACAATACTACTTCACCACATCTCTACACAACTGCTCTCTATGGGTGTGTAGTAAATTGAAGACAGAATTGTTCACTCTGAATTTCCCACCCCTTATGTCCAAACACCATTAACGACAACATCAATCATAGTCGAGGTCTGTCTGCTCGATGCAACTCTTAGATGTACAATGGAAACTTCTTGTTCTTCTACAGAAGGGACATAGGCTGAGTAAATTAACAGGAGGCAAGTTCTGGTCCGCAGGACAGTACGGCGAAAGAACAAGAGCATTGACAATAGCCCATACCGCATGGAGCATAAAGCATACCACATACAAAACCTAGGAATGCACTACCTCATCCCCGTTCTCGTCCTCTTCATTCCTCTGATGATATTGCCCCAAGGCTTCATTTGAAGATTATCGCTTTTTTTATTTTTATTAAGTAACCACGTTTGCACGGGTAAATTGGAATGGGAACTTCGAAAGTAAAAGTGAGACAGACAAAGAGGTACCCATAATTGGGCTTTTGCTTGGAGCTTTAGAAACAAACAGATCTGTCTCTTATCTTGTAAAGAATGTAAATTGCAGTGACGGAGAATGGAAGAAACTTTACGCAGTTATGTAAATTTTTCCAACCTTTTCCCCTGTCGGATACCCTGTGAAAGAGTGGCTAGGCGGTTATCCTTTTTCCCAGTACCACTCAATAGTAGTAAAAACCTTTGCAAAGCATTCGCAAAATGTACTCCGAACTCACTATACAGGTTTAGGCTGTTGCTCGAGCTGTTCCGAGGCAGGCAGTAAACCTTCTTAAGCAGCTTCTTTTTGCCTTTGAAAAGCATATCTTGTTTAGCTTTAGCCACAAATCCCGGAAAGTAAAATACGATGGACAATCCGGTGATGGGCCTTTAAATCACCCCTAAATAGTAAACTTAGCCCATATAGCCATAACTCATCGCTATGATGCCTTATGTAAATGGGTGGGTATTGAAGTGCCTTTTTTAACAACTGTCTCACTATACGCCTCACTTGCTTATGATATTTTACGAAAATCTACCTGTCTTGATCGGAATGTTAGCTTGAAGGATAACTTGTGCCTCTTATCCTCGCCCACACGAAAGAAGATTCACGTACACTCGAGCCTAAAGGTTACTGACGTTTTCCAAGGGCCATACTGTCAAGGTAGACTTCCCACTGCAATCTGGTGTGGAAGCAGTCGTCAGATTTACTTAATGCTTGGTTCCTTCTTACAGTGCAACAGAAAGTAGGGGGTATCCACCTAAAGTCCCTCACATAAGTTATGAATTTCTGAATGGCGATAAAAGCCATTATCTACACGATTGGAGGGCAAGGGACCCAAATGCATCTAGATTTCTGGTGAAGTTGCACTAAGCCATTGTAACATGGAAGCTGACGGAGGAAGTGAGAGACTTTAGGTATAACTGCGGGCTCAAACTGCCAAACCGGATGTAAATGACGTGCGGTTATGCATGCGGATAAACAAATGCTAAGCCACCACAATGTGGTCGTCCGCAGCAATTTAAGTTTTGCTCCAACACTAAATATCTATTAACTTTGATCAGACGACGACACAGTCAAGTTGTAATGCCTTTGCCTGCCAGGTGTATCGGCTCTGGTCAATTGACAATTCATTGCTTCTCAGCCAATGAAGGCGATGACAACAGATGTCTTAGCACCCAATAGCACAGAGACAATTCATCATGCCCAGAGAAAAACACAACACAAAAAGTCCTTGAAGGCACTTTGATGTTAAGGTTAATTAGCCAGTGTAGATCAAAGCTCTTAAGTGTTTTCTACCGACTTTTGTCAATTGTAATTTAAACCCATTAACTATTTAAGTGGAAATTCAAGGCATTTGCGATTATTGGAGAGCGGTTTTTTGAAGTTCAGGTAGGAATTCTCAGCGCATACACAAATAATGGGCATCAAGTCTGTCAACTTTTAGTTGGGTAAAGGCGGTTTTGTGGGTAAGAGGAACTAGGTTCTGTTGCATCCCGATTCGTTCCCAAAGACAAAATGAATCAGGAAGAATGCTGCTGGCGCACAGAATGGGTAATGGGATGCTGACTTGTGCTGCGGACCAAATTGCTTAGCGGTGGTACAAAGGCGGACCCCAGTTCCGTGGACCTAAAAGACAGTTAAACAAATAATTAAAGGGTGATGGCTACCGTCAATAAATGGCTACAATTTGAACTTGCCTAAGGTGGAATACGTTTGTTGTTGGATTAATTTTGGTAGGGTGCCACTTAGGTGCTCCGCCATTGCACCTTTGCCGAGTAGCCTCAACCCTCTGTGCATATCGAAAATGTACATTTCTCTCGAGCATTACGCCTTCTTTCGTCCTCAGGGTAGCTTCGGTGAGCTACAATAGCATTTGTCAAGGAACACTGCTAGTTACTGCACCCTGCCAACATAAAGAGGGATTGCCATTCCTCTTCAGCTTTCAATGGCCAGAACTGTCACTATCGCTTAACGACAGACCTCAATCATGTCTGCACGAATAAAATTGTCGTGTGAGGATAATGCAGTATAGTGTTTAGGAAATTCCCATCTTTAGGATCGGAGCTAGAGAGAGAAACAGCTACACTTGGTTTTATGGTTTTCGGTGAATTGTGCCTGAATTAATGTCTACTAACTGCAAAAAAAGAAAATTTTTAATTGTTCGTGATTGAAAACTTTGTATAATTACACTCGTAGCCGTTTAACGTTGTTAGCCGCCTTCCAGCTTGAAAATCGAGCAGTAGTGCTAAAGTCAACATTGGATTTTATGACTTGGATACATCTGTAATCAAAAATGGTGATGCATTTCGCCAGAGCACTAAATCCTAAGCCTTTCATCGCCTGTCCCCATAAATGCAGGCACATCATTTAAACGGGCAGCAATGGACGCGGTTATAACAAATCTTCTATCCTTTTTATTATTTCCGAATTACAGTTTTCGCTTAATTCGTCAGTGCAAATCTGTTTGCACCCACTTTAAATACCTCCTCTTAAGCATAATATCTTTACCATTGCCTTAGAACGTCAAGTTGGTGGGAACAATTGCGCTGGCAATGAATTCACCTTACCCAAGTCAAATCGTATCACACAAACACAAGCTTTAAAAAAGGCTTTGATGGCATCACTTGATGCGATGTAAATTAAAAATGGTATTGGGTCAGTTCCAGTATTTCATCACTACCGAAGCCCGCCTATATTGCCAATGCCGACTTCGATTTCAGCTATCTTCAACGGGTTTCTTGTCAATTTTGCTGTCAATATTGGCAATCGATGCTTTGAGAATACTGAAATTTCATTTTGACTGTCATGAACTTGTGAATTCAAATATGAGTGCCCTCATCCATTTAAACAACCCGAGTTCATACGCTCATTCATTTAGCTAGTTCCACTCATCCACTTTGTGATCGTCTCTTCCGCGAGGTCTCATTACCAGATGTCGAACAAATACCAGAGAACGGGCTTCATTTTAAAAGTGGGACCTTTACTCGCCTTAGTAATATCATCCTACGGTTAGGCACACACCCTGCTTCAGGTTACTGCAACTAGTCTACTTGAAAAGAGTCAGTTGCCGAAGTTACAGTATGACCTCGTTATAAAAGCATAGGCAGAAGGTCTTGACTCCTACAAAATGCCAAGGGGTTATTTGGCCACTGATAGGACGCCTATTTCTAACTTTCTGTTAACATTAAATTGACGAACCGGAAGAGAGTACACCACTACCTAAACCATGGAAGTTGAATGCTTGAAATAGAGGGGCGTAAAATAAAGATTATGTAACTGGTGATGGTAATGATTATGAGGGTCTGTGCGTGTGTGTGTGTGTGCATGCGTGTGTGGTACTGAACCGTTCGCAGTAAACAATCACTCGAATTCTCTCCGAGCGCTAAAGGTCAGCAGTGTTGCCATTGCTGTCCATTTTTTCCTCCTTGCATCAAATTTGCAAAGAAAGGTGGAAATAAGTCAGCAAAGTGTATTACCTGGTTGAAAAGAAGATTCTGCAAACATGAACGACTGATAGCTCTGGGCGATGAGGTCCCAGCATGCGAATGGGAACCGGTCCAAGTTGCCAATCTCAGTCTGCTTTTCTTCTAGCGCTTTGCGAATAAAATGCAAAAAGTACTCCATCTTAGGGAGCAATTCTTGGCTATTTCAAAATTGTAGAAAGTGTTTTAACATGCATCCTCGAAGTTGGGGAGACCTTTTCAACTACAAATGTCTCCATTGAAAGTGGTCACCTTCCCAATTCCCCACTTAAAAAAAATTATTTAAAAGCATCTCTCAGAACATTCTTTAAATTAGGCAGTACATTTAACTCGCCAAGTAGGAGGTTTGTTCCTTCCTCGAAACCGAAGCACCAACCTTTTTTATAATCTTATAGTACTCCGGTGCAGTGTCTGGTACCGATCCTTTTACACAAAACGGTTGAAGTCAGTATTTCTACCTCTTTCTGAAACCACATCTACCTTCATTTTACCCGAGTTGCTCGCTAGGGCACTATGTGACAAGCAATTCCACAAGTAGCAGAGGGCAGGACGCCATCCTGCCGACCCAAAGAACAAATCGCGGACCTATGAAAGGCGCATTATTTTCTACTATTCGGGCCAAATAAATGTTATTCATGACTCGTTTTTCTACCGCCAAAGCCACTCACCTAAATTAGAACACCTCCCTCCAGTGGTCAATCACCTTGACTTGACCTCATCAGCGGTCCGAGCTGTCTGCAATTTGGTGCAGAGATTCAAGAGGAAAGTTTGAAAATGCAAATAATTATTCCCTTTTTAACAAAACTTTCAAATGGGAAGAGAGTAAGCTAAAACTGTTTGATTAATTAATCCTCAAAATCAGGTCTTCATGTTTAATGGGGAACCCCGAATCCCCGGATTCGTTCCATATAGATGTTTCAAACTAAAACATGAATGCAGAGAGCGAAAAAGGCAGCAAATGATCTGTTAAAATCATTAGTAAGCAGCCTTGGGGATGAACATCTGCCTGCGTTAAATGGAGGAAAGAACACGACACGTGCATCCCAGAATACACCGCTGAATTGAGATTAATGGCTGAAAAGTTGAAGCCGGGTTTAAGATTTAATTATTTAGCTGGTAGGGTAGTCAAGTTTCCACCACTAATCGGTACTCAGAAGTGTAGGAAATTCAAGTAGGGTTCAAATTATACAGCTGAATAAGTAAGTATCGTCTATATAAGCTAATAAAATTGACTTGGATTTCATGATTACTCAACACATTGGTGTCCAGAATAAGGACTTCGCTGTTATGCCAACTCCGGGAATGCTCGACCTTATCTTTGGTTGCTAATTAGTACATCTGTAGGAGATGAGATGTCATTTACAGAAGTGACCACATCAAACGGCAGTAGGAAAGGTTATTTTAGCATTTCCGTTAAGTATCTACAGTTTAAATAGGCACCTGATTCAAAAGGAAGCAAAGGCTTCATTCACGTGCCGGTACCAGGATCCCGAAGGGTTTAAGCGTTCAAAAGCTAGAAATAAGAACAAATATTTGCTTTAAACCAATAGCATTATGAGGAATACGCTATATTTTAAATTCAGCCAATCTACTTCTGGTAGGGCTTTGTGCATGTAGTTGTCATCAGCACATATAGGTGACATCGGTTTTCGAAGGTGTCGGTATACTTCCTCGTCAAGCATGCCAATTTTCTGGCCTTTTTGTTTTTAGAAATCAACACATTTACGAGGATCCGAAGGCCATACCGCTCAGTGGGATAACAATAGCGGGACTTTTGGTGTCCAATGAATCAAGGCGATGTGCTAAACAAACAGCTAATGTATTACACGGCCTCCCTCCCCCTCCTATTGAGCGTGGTCCTCGGCGCTCCCCATGGCTAACCTCCCACATTCACCCACAAATCAACCGTGTTAGTCACCGAATTTTCATGCCATTGAGAAGATAATTGGCAGCAATATTACTTATCTCAATTGGCATTTTTACCGAATCTTAAGTTTCGTAGGGCTTTGGGACTATGTTACAGGGGAGGGAAATGTGGCAGCTGTCCCATATGTCCATCGCTAGTTGCAAGAACAATGGTACAGAAGTAGACATTTCTTGAAGGACGAAGTTCAAAATAATTTCGTACAGGTATGGATTTGCACCTAAACCTCCTTGCTACTTTGTTCTTACTTCAGTGCTGCCAAGCAATGTATCTATTTGGGTCCCATCCAGTTAGTAGAGAATCGGAAGAAGCATCTCGTGTTTACTTCTTTGACATCTTTATACAGGTACCGTAGACAGCTCTGTAACTAACTTTCTGAAATGGTTTACGGGTAGTGCCGCTTCAGGTGTTGATTGCATTTCTGCAGAACACAGGACTGGAGTATTTGCCGAAGGTTGATGTCATCTTTGGCCTCTCTGGTAGGGGGCTTTCGCCGATCCTTTCGTCCGCAGCTTATACTCTACTTCCATTGCATTGAGTTGTATTATATAGCATTAGAAACCAAGGTAGTTGTACTCTAGGGTCGAGCCCACTTTCCTCTGCCACCAGCGTAGCGCCTTGAGTCCACGCCGTTATCAAAAGAAATCATAAATTGAGGACGGCAAATACAATTCTGATGTGGAGAAGAGCTGGAGAGCTACTGACACGGCTCGGGCCTATACCGCCCTGAAGAAGTGCGAAGACAAGCCTTAAGCTCCCGCGAAACCAAACCAAAGTATCGCAATCCTCTGATTGCATACACTTGGCAGATTATCTCCACAGCTAGTTAACCCTCTGCGTCTAGGTCCAATAAAGTCGGGAACTTCAGGTTCCACCTTCACTTTGACAGTTCAAATACTTGCTTCGTCTTCTTTTGATCTAGTCCACAGCTGTCCTCAATACTTTTAACAGCTTGCTCCATAATTTGATGGCTATGGGCCGATCAAAATACAAAGGAACGGGAGATAAGTTAGAGGTGTTCCTCACAGGAAAAACAAAGTACTTGCAGGAAGTTACTTTAAAATGTTTACTCTTTGAGCTGGTCATCATTAATCCCAACAATCGTATTTTTCCAATAAGAAGGGTCAGAGCCTACCCTTTCCAATCACAGTTTTTCTACTCATTTATGCACATTATTAAAAATGCGGTTGTTTAATAAAAAGGGAAGGCAATCATAAATGCATACTCCTCTAAGAATATTTTACCAAAGAAATGCGGAGAATTAGGAAGGTGATGAGCACCTCCTCACCTCCCCACATCCCTCCATCCCTCTTATTCTCAAGACCATAGCATTCCACGGCTGAGTTTTATACACTGTGATGCTTGGCAGATGCCATGGGCTATATGCCCGACCTTGAGTTGTACTATCCCGTGAGAAAAGGATTTGTGGAGTAACAGAGAAAAGAGAAAGATGAAGCTGTCAATAATAATAGTAATAATAATGATAATGGCGGCAATGGTGAGAAATCGCAAGAGAAAGAAGGAGAAGAATTTGTACGCGTCATCAGGTTTGTAGCAATAAGTAACAGGATTATCCACGACACATTCATTTGCTATTTCAAATTTGTAACCCTGAAATCGCTTCTTTTGGTAACTTGATCAGCGAACAGTTTGGAAATGCACTTATTACGGAACACTGATGCTAATTGGAGTAAAGTGACTTGATGTGAAGACGAAGAGGACAAGAAAATTAGAGTCATTGCAGTTTGGTGTTAGCAGCTAATGAATGGAGTGGAGTTTGCCTTTACTTAGTAGGCTGGATGATCTCATTTCCCAATTAATGCATGTGAAAAAATTTTGCACTAATCACGTTTGACTCCAACTTCGGTAAACAAATGATTAAGGTATTGACTTCATCTGTTCGAATTAAGAATTATGGATCGGGATCAGGCACCGGGAGCCTTCCTCAGCCAGACGTAGCGCCTGCCTTTGAGCGCTTCACCACCCAACTCCTATTCTATCAACCAGTTCTGAGTGGCGCCTTCTGCTCCTGCACCTAGATTACGCTAACACACCTTCTGTATACATTGCTCAACCAAGTTGTCTGGAAGCTTCTACGGGTTTGTTTGGAGGTGGATTAACCAACAAAATGAGATAAAGTGAGGGTGAATTACAGTAGGCGGAAAGTGGTTGAGAATACCTTACCCCAGCTTCATGAAGCATGGATATAGACAATTGTGTGCGTTTTGCCGGTGCTTATGGCAACCACCGTGCCTTCGTTTAAACAAAGGACTGAAAAATTTTTGAGTCCATTCGACTGCCTTCAAATTACATCACTGATGGTATCCGAAAGGTGGAGGCATAGCTATATCTATCGTTTTATGCTTTCTATCGACCGGCAGCCTTTCAATTGCTTCCACATATATTTTTAGCGTCATAACTTCAGGGGTGTAGGCCGTGTGAGGTTGGCCAATGATTCTATCTGACACTCTTTGTAAAAGTCAATCCATCACACTGAGGTTTTGGAAGTTAAAATGCACCGGGTTAAGTACAGATGTGTGGATTAGTTCTTTGAATAAAATAGCAATTTACGGATGAAATTAGTCATTGTTAATGCTGCTATTTTTCGCCCATTGTCCTACAATACCTATTGTCCGTAAGTTTACTGCTTTAAAAGTGGGTCACATCCAAACGGAGTCAGAATGACAATCTTTACGCTGGTGGTCTGAAATCACGACCTCCCGACGCCTGTCTAGCACATTTCAGACAAACCGACAATGCTTCCTCCCCCCTATCTGATCCGTGGTCTGGCTATCCATGTTTTCTACACGACATACCCTCCAACAGCTGTCGACACTTCGATTGGCAGGGGGGAGGAGGATAGAGGGAGGCAAAATCAAACTGCTTAATCGGATTGAAAGGAGGATGAGAATGTGCAGCATCACCTTCTGTCCCTCACTCCTCCCCCACTCCTCTACCTTTGCACATACGTACGCACCCACGCGAGTTCGCGTAGAATTGACAACCATCAATTAAGCGAGGTGACTAATGAAGACTAATTAATAAATCCTTGTCCCCTGCTACCTTTGGTTTTTTTGTGTTGGCAGGATGACCCACATATCGGATGACTGACTTATCAGACACCTTGATAGTGGGGAGGAGGGGAGAGGACTGGTGCGCCACTGGGAAGATAGGATAGTAGCTTAGCGTCTTAAAGTTTAATTTGGAAGCAGCATGGGTATTTTGAAGCTTTTAAGCATTTCGGTTGGGAAAGTGATTTGAGGAACCTGTGACATTATCGACAAAACTAAATATGCTACGGTCTCTCAATTTCCCACTGTTTTGTTGCTTAATTTGCCGGACAAAGTTTTGTTTTAGTTGATAATCAGCTTAACTGAGTTTTCGGTGTAATTTTAAGCACTTTTAGGGAACCCGATGAAGGCCCTTTTTGACCGCAGATTTGAAAATTGATTCATTGTAATGTTTGACAGTTTGTCTAACGCTGCGCTTTGGTTGCTAAGCGCTTGAGGTTCCGCCTTGGTGCCTCCACTGGGCAGAATGGCCTCTGGGATATACCAGTAGTCCCCAACAATGCATATTCCACCCTAATATCATGGCTTTCTTTGGGAGCGATGGTGGTGGCAGCTATTTTAATTACCCTTCCTGAATGCTATACTTTAAAGCGTCAGAAGAAGGTCATAGGCCGCGCGTAGTAGAAGCTGTGGCAGCCCCTAACAGATGGGCTGACAATGGCGGCTGTCTCCGTCATCAACCCCAGTCCCTTGTTCTATGGGTTTTCCCTCAAAAGTTAAAGCCTTAAGCAACCTGGAAAAGTCCAGTATGGAGCTGCCTACTGCATTTGTATGGTGGTATCAATAAAGTGAACACACGATAGCCTTTTTGCTTCTTTACTAATCGATTGGAACCGAGATAGATGGATATGGCTGAGCAGCACTTACATTGTAAGGAACAGCCCCAAGACCTTCTCCCTGTGAGACTGTTTTAAATCTCGTCCGTTATTAAATGACCGCTTTAACGCTAGAAGTTGACCTAGGGTAGCGCCGGAAATGAGGCTAAAAAAGAGAGGGGGTTATGTGATACTTGGATTATTTGTTTAGCTCACAGTTTTGGTAAATCGGACGCTTAAGACTTCGCCTTTGTACTTCCGCCGGGCGGACGGCCTCTGGGCCATGCCGATGGCGATAGCCCTCACCCCCAGCACTTCACCGTCTACAATACATCAGAATTACAACTACCTTCGAATTTAAGGGAACCTTGGAGCGCTGAGCAGGAAATGGATTTTAAAAATGAAACCGCCAGCCAGATTTAATATTTTTTACTAGTGTTATCTACAACCTTCAGATAATATGTGCCCCACTTTTAGGAAGCCTAATGAAGGCTATTTCTCGACCTTGGAATTAGAAATGTGATGCAACTTTCTCTTTTTTTAAAGGATGCACGGGTTGATAAAGATTTTGCGATTCCAATGTCGTTTTTTCATCTGAATTTTATGCATCTCACTTGAAGAAACTGGAGAAAAGAGAAGATTGCTTACTCCTTGTTTCGTTATCAGCCAATTAAAGGTCTAATTGCAAGTGGTAGTAAAGTCTTCTCTCTATTCATTTTTATTTAGATTGTTGAGATTTCCGGTGACTCGATTTAAATCCCGTCATACGTGTAAGAGTCATTTAAATTTATGCAGTGAATAGGGTTTTATTATGCCGTAAAATACTACCGTCTACCACCTGATAATACCAAACATTAAATTTGTCTAACGGTAATTGTTTCTTTTTTTAAAAGCCACCATAATTCCCGACAGTAAAAACAAGTCGTCGCTCCATTAAAAGTCACTAATTTAAAAGATTTCTTCCCTTTCATTTTATTCCGACGGCTTGGCCGCCATCCCAAAGGGCTTAGAGGAGTGAGGTTGGCAGACCTCCTCCCCATTTATGCCATTTGAAAGGCGCTATCACTTATACAAGTAGCATTATTTTTTTTCAAGAGGGCTTACATTGATTTCATATTGTTCGATCGTTTTAAATTACTTTCTTTAGTAAATTAAGAAAGATATTTACCAACAGGTGCAAATTTGGTGGCCCCCTTTAGCAGCTCTACGGAATTTTAGTAAAACACTGAGAAAGCTTTTTATTTAAGTAAAAAAGGTTTTTCGTTCTTTGTGTTAAAAATAGCATCTTACAAGTAGTTAATAATTTCCAGAAGTTGGGTCTTTTGCACTTTGGTGGCCAACCCATGTTGCCTTCCCCCCAACAGCCAAGGGGGAGACAGGACGCAAAACCAAACTGCCTCAGAGGCATGAAGTTTGTTTGTTACCAAAGTCGCACATACGACGATCCAATTTCCTCACCTCTCTTTGTTGTCGCAAACCCGCGAAATGATAATCTCAGTTGCACCAAATCGTTTGCCGCGAACACACCGGCTGGGTTTAACACATTGAGACTAAAATGTTCCACAATTTTTAACATTTGAAGGTGGAACCACGATACACTGGGTCCTGGTGGTTTACTTTTCTGGTAATGAACGTGTCAATTTGAAATTCTTTTCTTCACTATAGTTCAAAGTGCTAAGCACAATCTAAGGACAAAGGATTAGCACCTTACATTGAAATAGACATAGAATGTTCTACATTTTTAGCAGGAGGGGGGCAGAGGAGGGGTAGAACCACCAAACAGTGATAGTGAACATGCATATTTCAGATCCCTTTGCCCAGTATAGTTCACAATGCTAGACTCTCTGTGGTCAAAGGAGTAGCACCTTACTTTGAAATGAGGCAGAGATTATGGTGTTGGATAATACAAATAAGACACGCAACTATGCGGCCACTGCCTCACGTGTCAACCAGCTAAACTGTCACTTGGCACAAACAGATATATTTTTTAATTAAGAATTGTGTGCACCAAATGGCTGAAATAGACGCCTACGAGGTACCCTATTTCTGTACCGGTTTCATGGATCCTGTATTTGACATGACCAGCCCTGCCTTAAAAACTCCATTTACCAGGTCATGCTGTGCCTATCAGTGCGATGAAACCTGACACGCCTTTTTAGCGTGGATGATGCAAAATGCGTAGGTGTGTTTTCGTAACTCCTTTGTGTAGTAAACAAGGCAATTCTGTTAGCACTGTGTGTTTGGGCACTACTTGTCCTATATCCGCATTTCTGGAATGGCCTTTTCACCTTCAGCTCTCCCAATGGTAGGATTGCTGGTGTTGTGATTTGACAATGCTTCTGCCTAATCTGCATTCTGTATCTTAAGCAACACTGCAAACAGTCAAGATAATAAATTAACTCGATTTGACTATTGGCAAAATTGTAGCCATATTTTTGGGTTTATATGATCACAATGCTTGTGAAGGTATGGGAAAGTTATCAAGTTATCTCCAAAAATGGATTAAACAAGAGAATCACGTGCATTGCAGCGGGGTGTAACGTTTGTGCTGACAAGATGTATCGAATACCGAATCTAGTTTCACATCAGCACTCATGATACCAGTAAAAAAGACCAACATCTGGAAAACATCGTGCATACAATTTTTTATTAAAACTGATAGGTTTATTCTTTCCAGATGGTAGTTTAGCTAGCTGACACGCAGTCAGTGGTCACGCCGTCACGTGATTTACTTGTATTATCCAACCCCGTAATCTCCCCCCATTTCAAAGTAAGGTGCTAATCCTTTGACGCCAGAGAGTCTAGCATTGTGAACTATACTGGACAAAAGAAACCAAAATGTCCACCTTTGTTAGCAAGACTGCTTGGGTGGAAAAAACGAGGTGATTTTATTTTGAAATTTCGAGGATGTTGGATGCTTTTAGACTGGGCATTTTGGCGTCCAAGCAGATATGAGCCAAAAGGCCTTGTAATCTAGGTGCAGGATCCCACTTTCCAGAATATGATTTAGAATATTAAAGAGCAAGAAGTGTATGGTAGCTCATCCGTGACAAATGTTCTCTCAGGAGATGAAATTGAGTCTTGAAATGAAGGAATTTTAATTTTACGGTTCCAAAATTGAACTAAACCTGGCCAGAGGATAACATGAGGTTGTATAACATCAGCAAGAGGTCAGTTCGAATTTAGACCATTCTAGGAATCCCTTATTTATCCCCAAATCCACCAAACCATTCATCACCTATATATCATTTGATTCAGCTTCATCTCTTAATGTGTCGGTGGATTAGCCACGTCACTACCTACTTTTTTAGAATTCCCTCACCTCATCCGTTCTAAAATTACCCTAATTTCATTCTCACATCTTTCATCAAATGACTTAGTTTTCCACGTCGAACCCAACCCGTATCCATTCCTTCATTCTGTATCTATCCATCTATCAAAATAAATGCAATTAGGTTTTGGACTAAGATTTATTCTGGCTAAAACAATTCCATTATCCATAAATGCAGGTTGTGTTTATGCACTTCAATGACGTACATAGTACAAGTCTCAGGGAATTCTAAACGGACAACAAACAGAGTGAAATATTTTATCTTTTTCAAAAAGTTTACTACCTAATCAAATTTCCACGGGAAAAATAGTACCAAATTTCTCGTTGTTCGGCCTAAATGATACAAGTTTGCATAATCTCGCCGAAGAGATCAGAGTTTTACCGTGTCCTCTTCATTTTCCAATGTCATTTCAGGCGACCTTGTAACCCCATTTTCCCTTTCCAAATTTCTCTTCCTTTTTCCTTACATGTCCGATGACAAATAACTGCATTAACTCGCTATCGAGTGTGCTTCGCAGATTATACTACCTATCCATAGATTAGCTTCTCTTAAAGCGCCTTCTAAGACAAGAAAAAAGATGCGAAAACAACATTTCACTTATCCAAGGTAGCCCACCAAAGTCTAGTAACTTTGGACCCACGTTGATGCCTCTCACGTGCCTACGCAGTACGCTTGACATATTGACTGCGCCCAAAGACTTCATTTGATGGTCCACTGGATCCTCTGCACAATCTCGTGTGGACAATCCTGTATCCCTGTTTGCTGAGTCTAGGTAGCATCAGCATTGATTACTACTCATTCGATGGTTTATTGCCTTGCAGCAAGACTTTAATTCCCAGAATACACAAGTTTACGAGCCCCCTGCTCTTTTCAATGGGAAAATCATATGAACAATATGCACACAAACGCAGGGACATGCAGGATTTTAAAGTCAGTGTCCATTCCGGTTGGGTTTTAAGAGCGGGTTGAGTTACTTCGGCTTCACTCCATGGAACATGATGCTTCGTGAATGCCACAATTTCACCACTAAGTGTAAGCATACGAGAAGTATGTCATTAAATTCTTATAATTTCGTGTGTCATCCCTACTCGTAACTTTAGTCAGGTATGGTAGGTTCAGTGTAATCGACGATGTGTAAAGTTAGTGGAGGTTGCCAACTGAAACCGTTTTAGCAATCTGATCCGTTTTTGCAATCATGTTTCCGTTGATATCAGGTACTTTCGTTATCACGGTTGGAGTCAGGGCCACCATTAGAGTTCCCACGTTAGTTAACCCTATCGCTCACGTATTCCATGGTTGATGGGGAGAATGATGCAGAACAATACCCTTGCCCTGATGTGGGAATTTGACTTCTCGCCCTTGTAAAAAAGAGCAGCTCGATGTTTTGACTTTTTCAGGGTCCGTGTCACTCACGGATGCCGATTTTCGTCCTTGAACTTCTCATACATTGATCGATCATGGCCCCACCCCAAGGTGGGATCCTGGCTCTGTTCCGAGACCTTTGTAACAATATCATTTTCAAAGTGACCGAATGTGAGACATTTATACGCATGCCAATATTTTCACCATCTTCCCTCAAATGTAAGCTAAATAGCGGCCAGAATTTGTTATACTTTCATAATCCTTTTTTCTTGATAAAAAACAATGTTGATTTCCACATGTCACTACTTCAGTTCAGCGTGAATTTGTGGTGTAGGCGTGGCGGAGAAAAAGGGAGACTACATCATGTGATCAATCGTCACGTGACATGCTGTTGTGTTGTGAGGCTCGCTTAGGTGAATTTGTAGCGTGATAGCTCTTACACACACGCACGCTTAACACCAATGTGTATGCACGTTCATCCCTCCACTTCAATGCCTGTTCTGCTTTTTACTCAGGTAGATTCGCCGCCCTTTTAATGCATAAATTTGACTTCATTTTTATTCGATCTCTTTTGATCTGTCAATACCGACATAATTAACGACAGAAATTCAATCTCCTTAAGATTTTTAGCGTGTCCCTTGTCAGAAAAAGAGTAGAATATTCTGAGGGCTGACTGGTGGTGCGCCTCTTTGCGCGGATGCGCCTGTGTGCACGGAGATGAAGGCCTGAGCACAAATCAGGCGCAAAAATCGATACATGCGCTGCAGTCCGATTGACCCTCTTAAGGTTATCACCGCCCTGTTGATGTGTGGTGATTTTTGGCGCGACTACTAACGTTAACAGTTTGCTACTTCAGACAATTGAATTATGCGATTTTACAGCAATTTGACAATTTTTGGCTGCCTCAGACTTTATACTAGATCAAAAAACACATCACCTGTGGCATAAAAGGTCATCACCAGATTCTCAAACATTTGACTTTTCGCCTTATTTATCTCGGATTTGTATAAATGAGTAGGGCATGAACGTTGACCCAAGCGTCAAGCATAACGTGACTCCATATTGGTCTGCATTAGGAGGCGCCTTCGAATGAATTTCCGGTCTTATCTCCTCAAGTATTCATTTTTAGGTGGTAACAGCTTAGTTGAAGGCTAGTTTTAGTGGGTCATTTTAAATTGGCTTCTGCCCCAGACAATATCTACACCCACCAAGATTGCTGATCTGTGTTGATAATTGATTTTCTTCCAGTTGAAACGCATGACTAACTGCTGAAAGCGTGCATTGTGGTGGAACCAACAGCCACCCAGACTTTCACATATTACCTTTTCAAAGCATTCAGTGTTCCACTTGGCATCATCAATAAACGTAAGTTCTTTATGAATTCAAATGCAACTAGAAAGCATTTTTTTTCCACAGTGTGGCAATTTAGATGTTTTTAAAAGTATGTTATCTTGGCCTAACTTCCTAACATAAGCCCCATCAAATCGAGTAAACTACTGCTTCTAGTTATGGTGGCGGGTCGTCCACTAGTGCTTCGTATCGCCTTTATATTTAAATCAATTTAACTCTGGCCGAATGGCACTTATCCCTTATCCCACCCTTAAACCACCTAGCTGGCTAGAGATTTTGTTACAGGTGGAGCCTCGCCCTCTTGAGTCACTTTAACAAACTTAAATTTCTAGCATGAGGCGGTGGCCTACTTGGTAGCCGACACCCCTAATCGCCAGTAGTATTAACCGAGCTTGCGTGGTGAAGTGAACGAATCAATGGACAAGTCGAGAACAAGATGCCAGTAAGCCTTAACGTAGTGGTTCACAGATCTGCTCGATTGTGAAGATTGATGAGGCACGAATATCTCCACCCCCGCACGTGCTACGCAACCGAACTGGACCATAACCAATCAAGCACAGGACTGGAAATTCCTCTAGCAGGGGCCTTGTGGTTAGGTAAAGGGAAGGGTAACTGGCAAACGCTACTAAACAGTTGGATTTTACTTCATCTTCCTCTTCTAGTTTTCGGGTAAAAATCATTGGATAAATTAGGCAGGCAGAAAGGACTGATAAAAAATGGCCACTCCACATTGCATTCTCCTTTCTTTTCGACCTTCCTCCTTACCGTCTTCTTCTTCCCTGCCAATTGCCAAGCACGCACCCGCATCCTGTCATCAACATGCCAAAAGCCGACTGACGTGATTGAAGTGGAGATTGACTTGGTTGTTATCTTAACAAGGTGTCAACAACACGACCACCAAACCTGTAGTTTTACTGCCCTGTCTGGTGATATTAACTCGGCTAACTTTATCAGAACTGTCTATGAGGTTTACGTTTTAGTTGGCATGCTCAAACATTGTAAGGAGATCGTAATTTGCTCGAGATTCTTTCCATCTTTTATGTTCACCGACTGCGAATGCGTGACTCAACCATCTATAAGCACGATCAAAATTGTATTCAGGAGATAAAATTGGGACTAGTTGGATCAAAAATCTGCACCTTCAAAGGCGCCAGCCGGATGCATCTGGAGACAGGTGTTTTTATGATAGTTGGACTAAATCGGAAGCTGTTAATGAAGAGAATTCCATGTCTTTCCTCCAGCTGCAGCGTTTAGCTCTTCTTTGTAAAAGTTGGTGTAAGAAAAAGAAAAAATACGTTTACTTTGTGAATGAGAGTAATTGGTCGTTTCACTGCACTATTTGACGTCCAATCTTAAGGTCTCTCATTGCACGTTGCAAATCACGATGACGTGGTGACATTGTGTGCTTGAATCGGCGCCGAAGTGTTGGCGTCTTCAGACCCAACGACTGACTCTTTTCCCTACCCACGATTGCATATATTAGAGTGATAGTAAATTAAGTTTCGTGTGTTTAGTCAGCTTAGCAACCAAGTATAAAATAAGTTGGAGGAGGGTCAGGGGAGGGTAGTGACATTGGTAGTGGTAGCCGTCGCCCTCTTGATTATGTCTACGCCGTCGGGGAGTCATTTTTGTTGTGTGGCTGGGTAACAACGCAAGCGATCAGATCATGATTTTAGCTATCTGCCTCTACTCACCCACCAATGTACCCATCTACTTGTCAACCTATTGTATACCATGCAAATCGTCATTCCAAAATCGAAACGTTTTCAGGTTCTCATACTGAATTAAAGTTTAATTTATACGGTGGCTGTGGTGGTCGAATTTTGGCTATGCATAGTAGGTAGTGCAATTAACGTTTAACACTTTGATTTCACCTTTATATTTGTTACACATTATACTATTTATTAGATAGTGTTATTCACTTATATTTGTCGCAATTCCTGGTATACTTTGTGATCTTCCGCTTCAGTAAGTGCAAATTTTTATAGCTTCCTTCTTTCGGTTTTTAAAAAGAAAGCTCATCTACGTGTTTTGCCCCACACCCACTGCAGAATACAAGGTACCTTATGTAGTGCGCGACAATTATTATCATGGCATATCGCATTCTCCTCTTGCTTGTTTATCCACCATCCATGTAGCACCTTATTGAATGCAATATGATATTATGCAATGTATGATGATGCCTAACAATGCAAATGGGTAAAAGCCCATGTTACGCAATAGGCAGTAATGCGTAGGTCATGTTACGCGTCAGTTGTCAGTATAATTTGCCACTGTTCATACAGAGGGTAGGAGCATTGCAGTGGGTATCTGCTTAGCTAGGGTCTAGGTTTCAAAGCTGCAAATTATTTCACCCCAAAACTAAGCTATTAGTTTAACCTGTTAGTGTCTGTCCCGCCTATGGGGACGCAGCCAAGGGGCTTGCAGATTTGTCACTTGATTGTCCACAAGTTCACTTATTATCTCATAAATCCATTTCCGTTTTTATTTATTCGCCATTCGCCTCCTTTAGTTTGTGAAATTTATAGGTCCAACGCTTTTGAAATCCAAGGCTCAGCAGCCTAGATTTTGGTAAACTCGTTAGCGGTTGATTGTTTTACTCACTTCTATGTAGATTTACAGCTTTCAAGTAAATTATTTTATGCTTTTTCCACTCTTTACTAAACTACTTAAAGCAATAATTCAATCGGCTTATCCCACAGCCTTTTAATCGGTCTTGTTTTTTTAACTTCATTTGGTTACATATTGGATCTTGTAGATGAAACATACGTGTTCTCCTAGACTAGTATTTATCCCATCTGGAATGATAGGAAAAGAAGGCGCAACATTTACACTCTTTATTCTAAATGATTTATGGATCTAACGAGTGGTTTTCACATGTTCATTGCTGTTTTTGGCTGCCTTGGAGATGGGCACACTTGTGCCTTTTACAGGAGCAGTTTGGAGCTTATTTTAACACCCATTGAATGTAAAATATTTATTCACACAAAGGAGGTTTGGGCCTATTTATAGAACAACCTAATTGAATGTAAATTGCATACAACCCTCTGAACAAGGTTTCGCTTAAATGGCAGGAACCAGATCAAATAAGATGCGAGGTCATTTTGCTTGCCGATTGTGCCGACGTGCAGGCCATACCACATTGAAAAAGCATAGTGGAAAAGACCAACTATCTATTGGCGCCAGCAATTACCCCTGTAATCCATCAGCGCTCCATCGATCGCACTTGTCGGCCACCTTATTAGCGGCGTACCAATTTTGTGTATTTAACACAAATTTTTCTAAAGTCACTGCTACTGCTGGGAAACCTGGTGTGGTAACCCATTGGCCTAGTTGTTGGATAAACTCTAGTAAGAGGACAGTTATTTTATGCGTATCCATCGCACCTTAATTTTGGCATTATTAAATGAGTACTGCAGTAAAGTTGGCTTAGCGATGCTTTGCCTTACCTGTATTTCCTTCTTTTCGATCAGGTGCTAGAGTTTGACCTTCAAACCTGTTGACTTCTAGCAGACTCAGTATTTGGGTCAGATTCTGCCGCCACTAGATTGATGTTTAATCCAAGCAAGGAAAAACAAAATTGTCTTATTAAGACAGAATGAAGTCATTGTACAGTAGTTCTGCGCTGAGTCGGACACTTTACTAATAAATGACTTCCTCTCTATAATCAGTCTCCTTCTAACCGTCCTTCCTAGTTCTATCTCCTTGGGGTTGAGCCACTTCCGGTGGGTGCAGGTGGCAGAGCTTCACTCTCGACACACGAAATGACCCCGTCCTCTAATACCTAACCTTTTAATCGACTCAGAGCTACAGTCCATTTCCTCAAATTCTAATATCATGGATTCAATAAACTGTCATATACAGACCATATGGATGTTATCAAATAATAGTTCGTACATCAGTTGAGTGAATAGTTGCTAAAGTGAAATTTGGTTATATTTTAGGCATAATTTTCGTATTAGTGGTAGTTGATCCACCTTTAATAATAAACTAGTTCATGAATAAGGCACAGTGACTTTACTCATTCTATTTTGCTTATTGTTAAACACAAGAAGCTTTGAACTTATCAATTACCAGCAAAATGGATCGATGCCCCAACGCATTTGTATCGGACTGCCATTCTCACTGGAATCATACACACACGTACGCACACATGCACAAACATGGAGGGGTGTTCCGGTTGCCAAGTTGCTCGTATCAACCCACATCCCTAGTTGGTGCATTGGCTCGCAACCAATCGTTGCCTCAGACCAATCAGTACACAGTATACCACGCATTGGTTATTGCTTCCATCTTTCGCGCTCATTTTCACAGGTCACGTGTGATTGGCGTACACCGGAAAAGCCCGTCGACGGACACAGCATCCATTGGCTACCTCGTCCTCCACCAATGAGTGGCTAGTGCTATGACTGTATGAAAGAAACGGGGTGGTGATCTGTCGTCATATTACTTCGTGCAGACTTGAATACAGTCCTGTTCAACACACGCACGTATACTTTTCTACCTTTGCAACGCCTTTTCTCGTGATTGCTATCACCTTTATTGTACTATAACAAAGTACTTTGGATCTTACATCTACTGTAGTCGAACTGCACTCAATTAAAAGCGGGCTAGCTCTTCCCATTGGATCAAATTTCCGTCTCGATGCAATAACTCCCCTCACGTTGTACAATGAATCGCAGTAAAAATCGCAATTCAGGTATCTACACCGTCGAAAAACTGCTCGACCGACGAGTTAGAATGGTGAGTTTTAATGTAAAAAAATGTGTTTATGATTTCATTTTCAGTGTATTATCGTGTGCAATTTGTCAGTTTCAGCAAACATTGGTTATCTAATCCAAACTTTTATCGCTGATTAATTATGCGTTTTTAATCTCTCTTGATTTGACATTTCACCGTTCCCTTTTTAGAACAAAGTGGAATACCTCGTCAAATGGAAGAATTGGAATGACAAGTGAGTATTTTTCCCCCTAAATAAACTTACATTTGTGGAGTGATAGGGAGAAGGCTCGTGAAATTCTCGCGTTTTAGCGTAAGGCCTGCAAGCATGCACTAGAAGCGCGCGCGTATGCTTGTGTGCGTACGTACCTGCATGCACGAGACGTACGTACGCACGCTATCGTGAAGACAGCTATGTTTGCTGACGATCGATGTGGCCTTTCAATTGGCTGCGATGGCATTGATCTGTCCTTGCGCGTGCGTGCATGCATGCCCCGCGTGTTTTAGTTTTGCAAGCAGGCGTGTGTGTTAGCGCGAGAGAATGCGGACGTGCGTGCTGCGCTAGCATGCGAGCACGTGTGCGTGCACACGCTAACCAGCTTAGCATAGGCGTAGAGTTGTGTAGTGGCCTAGGTTTCGCTCTCATGCCTTGCTTTCTAGGGTAGGGTAGGTTAGGGTAGGTTAGGGTAGGTTAGGGTAGGGTCCTTGAAACCTACTAATAATGACGGCAAGTACACCCAATTAAAGCCTCCAAAGGAATGCTAGCGTGAATCTATTAAGGGGTAATAAGATTTTGGAAAGAACATTAATTTGCTCGCATCATGTTTTTTGCCCTATTAAAATGTAATTTAACGATCATTTAAAATGGGTGATTTCTCAAGTGTAGTTTTTGTCGTTGTATGTGAATGAATGGGATTTTTGCCTCCCCCCCCCTTTCTTTAAGACATAATACTTGGGAGCCAGAGAAAAACATTCTGGACAAATCACTTATCGAAAATTATCAGAGAGCAGAGTCTAGGAAACGGAAAGCCAATGCAGCTGCGAGTAGTAGGCCTCAGAGTCCGTCTACAGAGGTTAAAAAGGCCAAAGTTACAGGAGAAACTTCACCAGATAATGCTGGGTTGAGTGAACCCCTAACAGTTAACGTCTCGGCGGCAAAGAATTCCCTTCCAGCGGCTCATTCTGGGTCCAGTTCTGTTGGCGCTACTACCGCCTCCTCTGTTGGGTCTCCTCGTAATTCCACTTTTGATAATGCCAACACCAACAACACCAGCAACGATGTCTGTGAATGGCGAATGGATAGCCGGTTAAGGCCGACAACTCTATTGGTTACAGCAGCTTCTGCTTCGGCTGCGAACACGAGAATGGCTGCAAAGGCTCCATCTTCTGAACACGGAAGTCGAACGAGCATATCGCCACAATTTCCAGTGAGTCCCACTTCTAGCTTTCGAAGCCTACCCATATAATTTGGGGATAAAGTTCTCAATAGTACTTTTTTATTTGTAGCCAGCTCCAGTTGAACAACCTCGGATTCGATTAAAGATTCCGCGTGAACGTATTCTTTCTATGCGTTCAACTGGCGAAGAAGAGGAGAACGATGATGACGAGGAGGAAGATGATGATGACGACGACGAAGGGAGTGATGATAGCCCTTCGTCTAGCGGCGATTCCATTACTGAGGAAATTGAACTTCCACGTCGGGGAAGATCTTCAACAAATGAGACAGAATTCATTGTCATTCCGAAGCAATTAGACGTTCCTACAATCAAAGCATTCTCCTCAGAATCAATACTCCATCCCCCCATAGGTCTGAAACTTCAATCAAAACGATTCAGTGAGAACTGTGATAAGAATTCTGCGATGAATAAGAAGTACAAAGAGAAGAAGAAGAGGCCTAATGAAGAACGTCATTTTTCCTCGTCTTCCTCTCATGGAAGTGGCAGTAGTCCACGTCGATTGGCTCCTCTTCGCATTCACCTGTCTCGAAACGGAACTTCTGCGGCTGTTTTAGCTACTCCTCTCTCTGTTGCATCCTATTCTTCGCCTTCTGCCTCCGCCCTTGTGTTACCTCCTCTACCGCCACCAGAAAGGGACATCTCAATCACCGATGTAACGGTTGGAGGACTAACGGTAACCATTAAGGAGTGTTCTACGCCGAAAAACTTCTTTGGAATTCCAACTTCGCAAGTATTTTCGAACTCAAGACCTCCATTGGCCCCTCGTCCAATTGTAGAGAAGCTAGAAACTGTGGTTGCTAAGCCTCCAGCTTCCAAACTATCCGCAGAGGTACCAGTGGACGAAAACGGTGAGCCACGGACGATCGATGTAGTGGAGGAAGCTCCAAAAGTCAATGAGACGCTGGCAGCACCTTCTACTCCTCCTCCTCCCCCTCCTTCTTCCTCACCTCCTCCTCCCCCTCCTCCTCCCCCTCCTTCTTCCTCACCTCCTCCTCCCCCTCCTCCTTCTCTCCCTTCTCCCTCCCCTCCCCCTCCTCCTCCCCCTCCACCTCCTCCACCTTCCAGTTCGTCTCCGAAGCCTACCCCGAAGAAGATTGGTCGCCGAAACGCCTCGTCACGAAAGTCTTCCAACCCAGTGAAGAAGGTATGTGGTCTTGCCGACACAGTCCCTCCACCAAGCAGGAGCATTGATGACAGTGTCTATGCCTTCCATGGCGATGATTCCCCCCCTCCTCCGTCTCCACCACCAAAAGCTGTGACGGAACCAACTCAGGTATCCCCACCACCGCCTCTGCTGCCTCCAGAACCAACTAAGCTACCCCCTCCCCCGCCTCTACTTCAACTTCCAACTTTGCCACCCATGGCATCGCCTTGGGAGACATACTTTAAGGCGATTGGTCTTTTTCCCCAACCTGAACTTTTGAATCCATCACCATCTTTATTGACTGTGTCATCCACGGGTGGAATGTACCCGAGCCCTTTTGTGCCCCCTCCATCCACTCATCTGCAACACCTTCCTCCACCACCTCAACTACTTGCTGTGCCTCCAGGCAATGCGATCATGGACGAGATGCAACCAATTGATTTGTCGACGAGTTCTAGACGTTGATAGTGCTAACAAACCCTTCCCCTTGTCCGTTTCCCCTCTCTTCTCTCCTCTTGACCTAGTCTTTCTAGTGTACATAAACAGGTCCTGTATATTCTAACAGTATTGTTGTTACTAATGCGATAGGGAGAGAGATGTGTACTTCTAACTGCGTGCACTATTCATATTCCAATTCAGAAATATACTAAACCGGTTTCAGTACTTATGTGTCTGTAAATTGTTTGGCGCTTTTAATGGGTAAGTAAAATTACTATGGGAATAAAAAGAACCTCATCTTTAGGGGGTGGTCATCTGTCTTGTCACTCAATAAAGAAAACTTTGAGAAGCAGACCATTGATGGTTTCAAATGATGTGGCCTCTCAGCAGAAATTAATATTATTAACAACAAAAATTATTTTTTCCAGCTGGGCTATTTAAATCAATTTGTTGTCAGTAATTACACGTATAGGGGACGTGTAGTGCATTCCAATTGGCCGGTAGCGTCAACTCGGTCATCCTACCTATTATTGATTTTTGTGACTAACTGCGCATATCAATTGCATTGTCCATCAGTGTTCATCTCACGCCTTTATTGATCGCATTTTTTATACCTCAAGTGATCTGACGCGGTCTAAGTTAGTCGCTCTTTTCCCGACCCCTTTAAAACAAAAAACTCTTCGAGGGAAAAGGAATGAATACGATCGCGGAGATGCCAGAAACCACATTTGAGTAAGAAAACTGAGTAAATTGGATTGAAAAAAGAATTCAAGAAAACTGTTATTCCGTCCAACTACTGAGCCTTTTGGTTTGTGAACTGTTCATTTGTTTTGTTTGTTTTCTCTTTGAAATAGGTAGAACCTTCAAGATACCACATTTATGAGCAGTTCTCGTTGATTAAGTACGCATGCACCTAGCCAAAGTAACGTGTGACCTCAGTGCCATATTTGACCCTCATAATGCTTCTGTGAATGATTCACTCCCATCCAAGCAAGGTGTAACACGCAGAACCGTTAGCCGTCGACTAATTGAAGCAGTTTAGAGGTTACGTGGCACAAAGCCAGGAACGTTAGGCACCGATGAATGTCTTGTCACCTAACTTTGACTTCAACCGTCTGAAAACCTTGATGGCCTTACTCAACCTGGACCAAAGCACTGTGTTACAGTTCGCAGATGCTGACAAGGCGACAGGCGGACAAGCAGGTAGGCGGGTATGTGAGGCGTTTTTGATCTTGAAAACGTACAAGGTCGCAGACCTCAGTCTGTTCTCCTGAAAATGGGCCAGACCACTTCATAGGATTGCATTTCGGGCATGCTCGTCGATTGGATTCGCCGTCTGGACTTCTGGAAGCGTCAGAACAATCTGTGGGGATGTAGGTGTCTTTTAAGAACCTGAGGACGTTTTGATATCTTCAGCCAATCACGTGAGTAGGGATTATCAAAACCTTGTCCCAGATAATCAGACACACTCTCCCGAGTCATCTGTTCATCGTTTTGCTCTGTGCCTTTTGAAAGAACAGCAAACAGTAAATGGAAGTGGTTATGTGCTTTGTTGAAGTAAACATCCATCCACTTGGATATACCCAGGTTGGTGGAGGTGTGCCTCAATACTGTATGGAGCCAAAAAATTTATTTCTGGGCAAAAATTGACAAGACTCGGATAATTTTACGCCTGAGAGAGAAAAAGAACAATAATGAATTGCAACCATTCCTAAGACATGCGAGAGGAATATGTTTTATGGCAAAATGCATTTGTTCCGTGTACCAAACGTAAATTACTTGAAATCAAACTGAAGGAACGAATTGCCAAATTTCTGACCATTCTTAGTAGTCCTCAGGAGTAAGGCACTCTGAGGTGGAAGTGGTTTAATGCTTTAATTCCTGCACCGAAGCAAGAACAGAAAGGTCAGTTAATGCTCGACTAAATAGCACGACTGAGCAGGCAACTGGCGGCCATTACGTAGTGAGCAGCTCCCACTCCCTATAATCCAGTATTCACCTCAATTATTGTCCAAAAACACAAAACAATTGGTGTACACAAAGTGTTAGCGGTGTTAGTTAATAATGCATTTGCCTGTGGAATTACAGCTATTCCTGCAGCAACATATTTTAATAAGTGCCATTTGGTTTATGATCTGCCTCCAAAATAAAGAATGTCATAAAATGGTATTACGATTAGCACTTCAAAGTGCTTCGTTTCGGAATGGGCAAGTGGAAGCAATCTTTGAGTATGCTGCAATAAAATAAATTGCTGTGATTTTATTGTCATCACCTCATAAGGTTTGAGTTTTAGGTCCCTTTAAAAGGAAAAATTCGATATGTACTAGTTTTACGGCTTTTAAAAACTCAGATTGGGCATGCTTAATTCATGGAACAGTCCACATTTTAATCGCTGCAAGAAGAATTCTAGAGTATTTGCTTCTCTTCGACTTTTAAAAGTTCGCTTTATTGATTGCCCCTTATTCCAACCAATAGAACCTTGGCCATAGTGCAAATGACCTTGAGGTTTAACCAATAGTTTTGGTGGAAATGAACAGGTGTTTTATTGAGCAGATGGGTTGCTAAAATGGATGCAAATCAGCCCTCGTCTACAATTATTGCCATTTATGCAGTAATTTATTCAAGAATCATGAGGCATGCTTGTGTGCGGCTGTGCGTATTTGCGCATGGATTGGGTTGGTGACAGACCTGGAAGTGCCAAAATGGAAGGTCTCATTTATGTGGCCGTAGAAGACATTCTTAATTGGCGTATAAGGAAGATAACCAAAGGAGAATTGAGCATTAAATGTTACCGGTCCTGGAGACGCATGGAAGGACGGACCATCGATGGGATGTTTGGCACGTTTGCCACCAGAAATGCGATTATTCGATGTCTTTTATTCATTGGTAGTAAGTAGTCGTACCAGCTGCGTGTTTTGAAAAGATTGGTTGAGTTAAAAAATGCATTAAGCATGTTCCAGAAATAAAACTCTTTATCTATGAGCTGGGACGGTTCACCTTCCCATACGACCCTGACCACTAATGCTTGCTGAAATTCGCTCTTAACTCCTCTCTTATTCCAAAATGTGTTTCGCTGCATTTTCTGGACTTTCTATCGGTACGCATAATTAAATGGCCTTATTTGACATTAACCTGTAAAACTAATTTAACTAAAAAATACAAATTCCTCTAGGCTACTAGTCAGTGAATGGAATCATACTAAAGTTTCCCTTGTTAGGAAGGGAAACTAATTAGGCTCCCTGTCAGAAAAGAAGCCAATCTTCCTACAGAACCTAATATTTCTCTCGATAGGATGTTTTTAAGGCATAGAAATTGTTCAAAACAGCCCAACAAACATCCTTCATCACGTTCTCATTGATAAACACGGTCTTCTGGCATTCAACCAACTATATTTCCACTTTCTGTAAGCAAAACAACTTGAGGTTACCACTTCAAGCGAACGGTTTTGGAGCCACCTCCATGTCTTAATCTTATTGATGTTGGAATCCGTTGAATGGAATAAAAAGAACTGTGATCTGACATTCGCATTGTTCGTTGCTGGAATTGCATTTTCTTGGTCAAGGCATGGCTTGTCGTACCATTTGACACGCGTGTCACACGCATATTGTGTCTTCAACTTTGTGCAATGTACTTAGAGATCCCTTTTTTGTGACAAGAAAAGTAAACAAGGTAGTGGAAATCCCAATATTGCAGTAGCTATCTTGTAAGCGGACAGTTTAAACGAGCCAATGAAGAGGGAGCCTTCTGTCGTGCTGTCGTAGCGTAGACTGGCTCATCCTCCAACATCACCGTTGGGAGAACTGCCTGAGTGAGAATCACAAAGAGGAAGAAAAAGGCACAAAACCATCAGAAAATCAGTAGAATGGATCAATGGGTTTAAAAGTAGAGGGAATTGAAATAAATCGTAGTGAACGGTGAAGTATTCTTCCTAAAATTGCTAATCTGTTATTTCGTTGAGTAGTGACAAGTTGATTTGACATTCATCAGGCAATCATATTTAAACCCCTTTGAATAAGTAGTGTAAATGTTTTGAACATTTCATAAAAGCGTGAGGCGCCTCAGCCTTGTTTGTGACAATATTTGTTGCATTAAGAGATCAGGAATCTGCCACATCGCATGGGAACAAGGTGATAGGTTAGGTAGGATTAAAGTCGTCTCTGCGATCTGTAGAAAAAATCTTACCATGAGGATTTAGTCTAATCCCCTTTCAATCGACTACAAACAGTTTAAGCCGACATCAATCAAATTGTCCCTTCCTAGACCGTCATTGCATTCCATAAAAAGGCGTTATCCCCTTTTTGGTATCGTCAGACGATTGAAATTAAAACTCAGACCAAAAAAGTCATAAACTCAGGCTCCAGTGATTCCGGTAGAACAAAAAATTACTTATTCCCACAATTCCAAATTTCACACGAAAAAGGTGATTGAATAATCCCTTTTGTATCGAGAGTACGTTCAACTATAACCCTTTTGGGGCTTTTCAACCTTTTGTGGGAGACTGGGGAACCGAAGGAGCTGAACAATAGTTGACACTCAAGGTATCAGTGTTTAAGTCTACAACAATGAAGCCTACAATGTTTGAGCCACAGCCACCGGCGGGGAAGGGATAAGACTAAGCCTCCTCCCCACAGGTGGACAGCGGGATCAGAAGTACGGATGATAAGTCAGGTCTATTTTCGCCTCGTTCCACGGGAGACAGCACTAGTGACTGAGTGAGAGATGAGTCATAGCATGAATAATTGAGGTGTGGGGTGGGTCGGAGACACCGTCACATGCTGTTTTAGCACGTAGGAGGCGGGAGGACGGAGGGTAGAGCGCAGGAGGGAGGGCGAAACAGAGATCCCATCCTGTTTAGACGTGCTTAACGGATGAATGTTAAAGTTAGTAGAATGTTGTTGCGAATTTCAAACTGATCATCAAGCTACTGGCACTACCATCTGAATTGAAAGCCATTCCAATCAACTATTAGCAACCTCAGGGTGCCCGCCCAAAATTGACCGCTGACTAGATGGGAAATATAAGTATGGATAATTAATCACGCGCTCACCATTCTGACTAATGAAAACCTCCAACCTTTCTTTGCACGTGAAGTGTACCCACAACTGACTAAATGAACATTCCTTGTTCCCTTGCTTAAAACTAGTCACCAACGTGATGTGATTAAGTAATTATTATGGACGGTGCGGATGATGGGATCAAACATGGCTCGAGATTCCAAACACCACTAATCTGTCTCCCTTCTTCTCCCCCTCCTCGCCCATTAAGAAAACCAGCTATGACCTGGGCTCACGCTGAGACGTACATTGCGCCTGCACGCGCGCAGGGTACTTCACCGATCGATCAATCGATCGATCCAGCAAGCCAGCCAGCTAACCAACCAGCCTGTTGGTCAGTCGACATGATTACTGTTTGCGCTCAACACATGTATTGGAAATAGGAAAAAATCATCCCGATTTTTATCAACTCAAAGTCGTCAAAGTGAATGCAAAATAGAATCTTCAATTGTGAATTCTTGAGAGCACTGAATTCAAGGCGAGGTTATAAACAAATCGCAAATGAACCGCTAATTGCAAAGAGGTTGGAGAAAGCGTACGCCTCCCCTCCTCTCTCGCCAATTTTATGGTTCACTAGCTTCACCGTTTTCCCACGGTAGTGCAGTAGTAACCGCAACATTAGGCGCTGGCTTTGCTCTCTTGTTTCGCGGTAACTAGAAAAGTTGCAGAGAATGCTACTAGGGTTTAGTACTACCTCTACAAGAGAGCCGCATTACATCATGCTACAGCCTACACGTTTTCTTTTTCTTATAGGACCCCTAATCCCAATTTTATAACCTTACTAAACGCGCCACATATGTGCGATGTGGGAGTTCGGTTGAGAAAGCCCAAGAGTCACATGCAGTCCTGATAAGTACTTGTGTGAAATCCCCAACTTTTCTCCAGATGAGTAAGGGTGATTTAAACAGAGGCGTGCCTTTGCCTATTTTTGCTTAACGTTTGTCATCAAACTTAATCCTATGAATCGGATTCTTTTTCCACTTGTCATATCGCATGTGCCTGTATCTCCCACGTTATATCTAAAATTCTGAAGGGTTAGGAAACTGGTAGCATAGGAATGACATGAGCGGGGAAACAGCATGGGCGGGAAATCCCACACTGCATAAGTGTACCTTCCTGAGAATAACACCTCCTTACTTGGTGGTGAAGGACCGCTCAACAGTGTCACCGTCAAAACACTAACGCCAATCAATTTGGGTACAACCATGCTTATGCGCCTAAGCGCACAATACTGGCGGAATTGAGAATTGTAAAGGGTCTTTTCGTAGTTGTTACAGTTAGAATGGCAGGGTTAGATAGATGGAGAGAGAGAAAAATATTCCCCTTAACATTTCTTGTCTAAGAAGAGGGACAGAAATGAATTTGGACGGTCACTCTCCGTCATGTAGATCAGTGTATGAATGGAATACTACCGAATGCTTACTTTTAACTCTAAAAATGGCTCAGGATCACCAAAAATTGTCGCCTCAAATCTGTATGTCGCAAAAAGGCATTTGAATTTTTGTGGATGGCCATCGTAGATTGTGTATTAAAAGGAAAGGAGTGGGATCTGACATTCAAACAATGTTCACAAAAACATCTTATTTGTTTCATTAATTACTTCAAAGCGTAATCGTTTCCTAAGCAGTTTTGAGCAAACGTAAAAGGCGTTTACTTGATTTCATGTTTTTATCGTAATCACCAAGTATGAGGGAGTTCTGCAAATAGAGAAAACAAAAATGAGTGTGAAAACAAATTTTTGTCGAAAGAATTAGTAATGTTTCTGGGATGGATGGATGGATGGTCTTCCATATACTAAAATAACTTTATTCTACCGGATATAGTAGCATTTAGAGGTGCTTACTAAAAGCAGCCTTTTTTGGAATTGTCTAAGTTTCAACAAGTTTTTAATAAAACACGAGTCTACACAACCATCAAACTCTGGTAAATATCACGTACAGATTAATTATTTACGAAGCACAAAACCAATTTTTTATTGGTCTCTTTGACTCCAATGCCCACCTTCTGGAAATTCCCTCTTGTATATCATATTTGAAACCTTAGTATCACCTACAAGCACATCTCCATTAAAAACCACTGATAGGCCCTCTCGGACATGCCAAAGTGTACCTGACGTGCTGTCCAGTTTAAGGGAAACAAATCCCATCGGATTGAAAGTTGTAATCATAATTAATTGCTTACTTGAGCACTTCCTTATCTTCCTCCCTACACTGTAGAGGTAAAATATCGAATGGAGCATCACGGTACAGCCCTACTCTACAAAGCCATCGCAAGCAAGTTCTGTCACTCAGTTGGGTAAACAAACAAAAATTTAAACGTGGACACGAATCAAGAGTAACGAAATGCTGTCAATCGTGTCACACCCTGGATCATCAGGATTTATAACCATTGGAAGCTGTTTCAAGCAGATGGACCCCACCAGTAGCCTCTAGTGCATATCCACCCACGGTAGTAGCAACATGAGTGGGGCAAATGATGGCCATTCCCTTCCAATGCTGCCTTTTTGCTAAACCATAGACGCTACCCAGTCGGTACCAAGTGCTCTCTGTGGACGCAGAAGCTAGGGAGAGTGGAAGAGGGTGGTTTGGTGGTGAATGCACTATGCATCTTGAATCCTTCCCATGCACGCTCCGAGAAGCGCTGTTTTCAAATCCGGGTACGGGGGATTGGTAAGGCTATGACATCAGTAGAGGTGACTCTCAGGGTCTCTCCTCCCTCCTCACCTTTCCCCCTACCCTACCACCACCCACCCGACTCTGTTTACAAATTAACATCATCATCACTGACGTCTGCACGTATGTTTGTGCGCTAGTATGTGATTTGCAAATACAAAAGCAAGGCATTTTGACGTTCTTTTCCCTGGACAAGAAAAATTCACACACTACGTATGGTCTTTTGGATGGTTTCCAAGACATCTGTATTGGAATAAGTGGGCCTTTCCGATTAGTCTCGACGAAATTCCATGTTGGTAAAATGGATCTTTGCTATGGAATAGCCCTGTTGCCCCAAGGGCCCCCCTTAGCTCACCTTACTAAGCCCAAGACATGGCGTTAAGTAAATCGGTACAATTTCGCAACGTGCATACCACAAATGGAATCAAGCTTCAGTCCTATTAAGCCTACAATCTCTGTTCAACAGCGATAATGACAAACTGATATAGGAGTGAGATGATATTGCGCAACCCGTTGGAATCTTTAATGGGAACTAAACTGCCATAAAACTTCTGTACAAAACTTCACCAAAAACACCTCAACTTTTATTGCCCCAGCCTCTAAAATTAATGCCATAGCAACTGTACCGATACACAAATCAGATCGCAACTCTTTTCATTCAGTTGCCAAGGTAAGTGTATACCATCACCAATATCATGAAATCTCTTAAAAGCAAATTTATTGTCTCAAACTGGCTCTAAATTCACGCGTTGATGACCAATTGAAACCCTGTGCAAATGTATTGATTTTTCCTCTGATTACAGTTCAATATGGAGTTACACACTGCCTCGGGTGGACTTCAAACAGCTGACTAGTGAGATGACTTATCGATTGTTGTAGCCTTCACATTAAAACCCTATCCATTCGGAGTGATATCAGAGCAGCTGCCTTTGTTCTCTCAAGCTACCTTTTATGGTGGGAAAGCTTTTTTCACATATTCACGTGTAAAAAAAGCAAGCTAACTTTCTTTGTTGACTTTTCACACACGCTTGAGCAAAACTACTGGTTAAAATGTGAAGTGGATTTAGTCATGGCCTTGTGCCACGAGATAATCCCCCACCATCAATCCATCACGTGCGCAATCGATCAAAGCAGGAGAGGAGGTGGGAGGAGGGGAGGGAAGGGGAGGGAGAGGGAGAGGGAGAGGAGGATGGGGGGCGCAGGTCAGCGGAGAATCATGATCGTAAAACCGGCTTGGCCTTACTCCATCTGCATGCACATAAAATCGATTTGCCGCGGTGAATAGCGGAGGATCTGGGGGCTACAACTTTTGAAATAAAATTCACGGTCTAACAAATGGATGGAAAGGCCGATGAACGAACGGCCCAGCCAATCAGTCAGTCAGTCAGTTATTCAGTCACCCAGACATGCAGGAAAGTGGTGGGTGGTGGGAAAGGGATCTGGATTTTCAGTATCTTCCCCTCACTCCACCTTTCGCTTCCTCTTCCCCCCCCCCCTTTTACCCAACATCTGGACATGGATCGCATTTCAACGTCGAGAACATTAAAACCCCTTCCTGCATCTGCTTCATTCCGGTTTCTCTCCAAGACATGTTTAATTTACGCGGGGTAGAGGGATGGAAGAGGCCTCCATTTTTAGCCAATTTAGTCACTTTTGAGGTTTTTTTGGCAGTTATATCTATGTGAACGATTATCTGATGAGAAACCGGTCAATTAAAAGTGGGATTTTACCAATGAAATTGGTCTAAAACCATTGGGTCCAAACGGACCAGGAGTGGTCACCAAGGTTCGCTGATGTTGAATGAAGAAGTTCAAGTATTATAAATTAAGACGCTCAAGTTTAAAACCAACTGGGAGAGCCTTTGAAGTAGGTTCACTATCAATGCGAGAGAGACCTGAGGAACTGGTGACATAGATGTAGGTTGCGCAAAGCTCTAGCCAAGACCTTGAATTTCCATTGTATCATTCGAAATTTGATTGTAAATCCCATTGTTAAAATTTCCTTTCTTATGTGAGCATACCATTATTTGCCCAAAATCATAACGAAAAACCCAAAAAAGCGATTATTTCGCGGTACTGCTACACAGAGTGAGTGACAAGTGTCTCCTGTTATCATCTCTAATGTCCAGTATGTGTCCGGAGTTAGTCTTGGTACCGTTCATCAAGATGGCAGACAGCAATGTGACGTTGACCCATCTTCGAAACGGAGGCATAAAAAGTGATGAAATGCTCAGCCGTGTAATAAAGTCAGAGGTGGTCCTGTGTCCATCAATGACTGACCACATCGTGGATGTTCCCAACTCACAAATTTGACAGTAGATTCTGTACAGTCAGCCCACTCCGATCACCAAGACTATGGGTATAGTGAAACAAATACAGTTTTTACTTCATTAAACCGATTTTTTTTATTTTTAAACTCAAACGTCTCGGTTTCAGTTAAACACCACACAGACACGTGGCTTCAGAGGCGTTCTAATCCGAAATTCGTTTCATCATTATCACCACCATCATCAGTGTCCATTCAAGCGTGGCTGTATTTGTGTGATGAAATGAAGGGGATCAGGAGGAGGAGGAGTGCTGTGTTTGATGTCACGTCATTCGCCACGTGTGCATCTTCATGTCTTAGCCCCTTCCACCCCCACCTCCTTCGCCCTCCCTTTTAGCCCTCTCCTCCACCCTCTCATACCGCAAGCCCAGTGATTGGGAGGGAAGAGGGCGAGGGGGGAGAAGAAAGGAGGGGAGGTGGAGAGAAATGCGTGCTTGCGTGTCAGAAACCGCGTCCATCAAATAGCTTAAGGCTATTGTGGAGAGTAGGTTTGGGGAAGTCATGGGTCAACTCGGGACGAAATTAAAGAATGGTGATGGCGTCGCTCTAGCAATTGCGTAAATTAATGTTTAAATTGGAAGTGAGAAATGAAACCGCCAGATCAGCTAGCATTTTTAAGCTTACCTAAATTCACAGTAGCTCAAAGGTCAGTTTACAACGTCAATAAGATAATCACCGACCGCAGAGTGACATTATTAATTCTTTCGAAAAAAGAAAATTGCCTTTTGGGACATCAAATCGGTAGCCCCGAAGGACTATTTGCGCTGACAGTTGCTGTGAATGGGGATGAAACCATCAAGTGAAGCTTTACACCTTCCAACCCTTCTGTGCTTCTGTAGGGCCTTGAATCAGGCTTGAACCCACTACAGGATGCGCTGATCGAGGGGTTTATTCACGGTGTATAGAACAGCTGAGTTGCTATGGTCATAAACAGAATGCCTAGACAGAGATCCAGCTATGGAAAAGGAAGAACCCGAGTTACTAAGGTTCCTATTAGAATACATGACAGAGTAATTTGATTAGATCATGTATTTTTACCCTCTAACGAGGATTGAACGACCGATCACTAAGAAGGGGTTGAAGCCATGACATTGATACAGGGATGATAGGGGTGGGAGACTCACCCAAAAAAGGCACCATTCTTCCGATCGTAACTTGAATAATATGTCTAACCGTCACAAGAGGTAGGTATTTGCCTTGAGGGCAGAAAAATAGATGGGCTATAGAAGCCACGTTGGCATTTAGTAACTGCCTCCATCGCAATGTCTACGGAATAGAATCGCTAGGTGTTTGCTGACTGTTTGGGATTTTATCATAAACACATTGATTACAGCGCGTACTGAGTACAGGACATTCCTCTTTTTCATGTCACTTTTGGACAAATGTACTACGGAGTTCCATCACTACAGGGATATCACCCTGAATAGAGCACTGTCTGATCTCTAACATTACCACCATGTGTGACGGAGTCGACGCTCGAAATAAAAGTTAAACGAGGTTTGTTCTAATTTCACGCTTAACTACACAGGCACGGCAACCCGCATGGTTTGGTCACCGCCTTAGGGTCATGGCGGCTAGACCGTGCCCTTGATCGTTCAGACCCCCTCCACGTTAACAATAAACATTCCAAGCTGGAATGATTCAGCGTAGTCCAAGTTCTAGCACAAGCTTAGTGAAAATACTGATTTTTCAAGTCTACTGATTCATTCTCAATGACCTTATATTTGAACTGCATATCCTGGAGTTCCGATAAATGCCTTCAAATATCGATTTTCTCTACTTAAACCTCTTGGTCATTCTCGATGCGTGCAAATGTCAGAGAGAAATAAACAAACAGACGAATATGGACATGCGAAACATCTCCTCATCATCAAAATACCTCCTTTTCTCCTTAATAAAGCGCCATGTTTAAGTGGAGCCACATGAGTAGGAGAGAATTGGACCACCTACTTGAAACAAGCTTAAGGCTCATTTGGGTGTTTAGTCACGACGTCCCACTTAAGATAAGTACATCCCGCCCTCCCACCACTTAGGAGGCATAAAACTCTCCTATATTGATTGGTCGGTTCGACGGCCCTACTTACAGCCCTGCTTCCTCATTGTCCAAAGGGATCAATTATTCATGCCTAAGATTAGCGGCTGCATAGGCAAAAAAAGAACTCCCAACTCCCAAATGACGGTCTTTTCTGCCGTTTGGGTATTACAGATAAACCATAGGGCCTACCTCTTAAATTAGAAGGAGTGGTTTCTCTATAGCGAAAGAAGAGGAAAGAAAATACTATCTACGACTCATTACTATCAGAAACCCCAAATTCAGTTCCATGCTCTTCCCCTTTTCCCTGAGGAAAGGTATTCATGGTGTAAAATCCCTGATTGAGAGGATATCAGACGGCTTTATTGGGATAACTTGGATATGTTATTTTTTGTGATCTAGAAGTCTCATTGGTACGGATTTTATGCACACACCTAATAAAAGGCCTTTGTAATAATCATTGTGAGTTCCACAAATCATACCCTGGCTCTCAAATAACTCACCCAAACTTGAGCACACATGCACAAGCATGAGATATGCGTGTAACCTTGAGAGTGCAGTAGCAGTTAAACCAAGGTCAGTGGAATTAAGGGGCTTAGGTATGGTGGAGGGGGTAGAGGGAGGAGAGGAGGGGGGAGAGAGTCAATGATGAAACGTGCTGTAGCTAGTTGGAACATGCATAGCCTGTGCCGAAGTAAACGAAACCGATAACACAAAGACCTTTGGTGTTTGGTGAGTGGATTTTAGGGGCGTAAGTAAAATCAATGATCAATGCTACTTCATTCATGCTTCATAATTGGTAGTTTAACTACACTTGGTAGCATGCATTTGTATGTTCTGGGTTACTTTTGATGGCGTTTATAGTCACTTCTAAAATGGCTCAAACACTTGGAGTGTAGGGTGAATGACGCCGCCTTTAGGAGGCACTGAGTGCTCTGATCTTGGTCCATCCCTACCCCTTTGCTAAAATCTAGGTCCATTAAACCCCAAGCTGCAAATACAGAGCTCTAAGTTGTCCGTTGTTACCCTTTATATACCCAAACACCCACACCTGTTGCTCACCTTCTAAATACTCAGACCTAGATTGTTGAAGTTCTGTAATAATGGATTTCCAAACGCTGCTACCACAGCATCTCTTAAGTTGTATCTGAAATTACTATGAAGCATGAGACTGGAAAGGGCCTTATAAGCATTCAAATGCTAATTTTGCACCTATAATCTCCACTTCTGCCTCAACAAGCGGCAAAATGAAGCAACCTTGCCCACTGCGTTAATGTCTTCCTTTTCCAAAACCGAAGTGTTGCAAATATCTGGATGGCTTTACAAAAGTTTACAGATGTTTTCAATGCAAAAAAAGTATTTATTCGGCACGTATTTGGACAATTTCGAATCTGGACACACACACACACACACGGAGATGCTAGCAACAATAAAAAAATGAGTTGAGAGCGCCGTTTCATAACTTTTATTTTCTGCCAACAATTGGCCGAACATTTGGCCAAGGTGACTTCTTTTTCACTCATTCCAAATGCTTGTGTGTGTGTGTGTGTGTGTGATTTTGCAATTAGCGTAGAGTGGGGTAAGAGAAGCAAAGTACATTTAAACACACCCAAGTTAGTTGATGAAGTAAGCAGCAATCAAGATTTATTACAATGCTCCAAATAGGAGACTAACAATCTGAAGGGAGTCTTGGAACGAGGACAAAAGAACGCTTATCAGCTGCGATCGGATCGGCGACTACGAGAGAGGGAATAGAGAGGTGGATGGTGGAAAACGGAAAGCCGAAAGGATTAAATGTCTACCTAAAATTTGGGGTGAATTTCGCATCAATTTCTTCTTTAAGGAGGAAAATTGTAGTGCCTACGTAGAATTTAAAATTATACGGTTCGTGAATGTCAGGACTCTATCAGAGACTCGCTGCAACTGTCTGTGAAATCATGGGACTGCGGTGAAACATTATTCGTACATTTAAACGTAGCGGCAGAAATTTCGCACCCACGAAGCATCATTAGCCATGGGGTGGAGCTACAAGTGTCAAATCGGAATTTTTCACCTCTCTTGACACTATACTGCGAGTTAAGGTTAGAATAATGTCTGCCACTCGGAATAAGGGAGTGCGATGGAGCCCTACAAAACTATTGAATTGACAAACCCATAGCTCACTTCAAAGGGCTGGAGTGAGATATTGCATTGAGTGGCGCAAAGGATCACCTGGCTTAGGTTGGTTGAGCTGATGAATAGGTACTTAGGGAATGAAATAGCCACGAAAGTCTTGGAAAAGGGCTAAGACACCACCTAAGGGTCGTGGCCCAATCGATCGAAGTGTGAGAAGCCCACAGAAGAAGTGAGTGACACGGACCCTGAAAAAGTCAAAACATCGAGCTGCTCTTTTTTACAAGGGCGAGAAGTCAAATTCCCACATCAGGGCAAGGGTATTGTTCTGCATCATTCTCCCCATCAACCATGGAATACGTGAGCGATAGGGTTAACTAACGTGGGAACTCTAATGGTGGCCCTGACTCCAACCGTGATAACGAAAGTACCTGATATCAACGGAAACATGATTGCAAAAACGGATCAGATTGCTAAAACGGTTTCAGTTGGCAACCTCCACTAACTTTACACATCGTCGATTACACTGAACCTACCATACCTGACTAAAGTTACGAGTAGGGATGACACACGAAATTATAAGAATTTAATGACATACTTCTCGTATGCTTACACTTAGTGGTGAAATTGTGGCATTCACGAAGCATCATGTTCCATGGAGTGAAGCCAAAGTAACTCATCGGAGCTTGTCACTTCTCTAGACATCGTGGTGAGGGATGAGGTTTGAATGATGACTGTCACCCTAAGTTGGGAGTGCTATAGAGCTCGGTCAATCACTTTATCCATCAAGAAGTGCATTACATAAATGCTCCATAATTGACATTCAATGGTCTACGCGTCAATTATTGTGAAGGATCGCCTGATTCAAGTTGGTTAAGCTGGCGAATAGGCATTAACCAAGGTCAAACTCAAATCCTTAACCGGAATCAAGTAGACATTGAGTTTCAGTATTGTCAGTCTGTTTGCCTATCAATCTCCCCGTTTGTAAAGTCGTCTTTCTGTTAGTTTGTATGTTGAACATATCACTTTTTCATTGAAAAGATCTTCGGACTCGTAAATTATGTTTTCTATGGACGTAAGATCTTGCTTCTAAGCCAGAAATATGTTGAACCTATAGTTAACGTGTGGTTATTGTTGATATTTACTATACTCGCAAGCATGTATTCAGGAGTTATCCACTTAGGGTTATGCAGAGGAATAAGTGGACCATCAGATGAAGACTTTAGACTCAGTCATTGTGTCAGACACATTGTGGACGCATGTTAAAGGCATCGACGTGGATCTATGGCAATAAGTCTTTGATGGACTGCCTTGGATGGGTGAGACGCTATTTCTAGTCCGTCTTCTTGCCTCAGAAGTGGATTAAAAAGGAACAAAGCTCTGGTCAGGTACAACCATCTGAGAAACACTCTCGATGGCAGATTGATGTAGCTATTCGGTTGTTTTGGAGTAGACTTTTAGAGGAGTGAGAAGATGCCGAGGAGAGGATGGCACTATAAGATCGCCTAAAATGGTTGTGGAGAGGTGAGGAGGACACGATAAAGCCTCTGGTCTCAGTGAATCCAGTATGTAAATTTGGCTCGTCTAGGCTGACCAAAATAAGAAAAAATTAAGAGATGAATAAATTGTGTTTTATAGTGGTAGTATTGAAATGGCACTCGGTAAGGACTTGAAGGATTTATCCACTCCTCACTCCTCCTTCCACCCCGAATCCAGCATCCATCCATTCTAGGCATTTATTCAGATCGGTGCTACGCAACACCCAAGTGGGTTTTGCAATCCTTGAGTTCGTATTTAGGTAGATAATCTTTATGTCAGTTGTTAATTGTCTCTTCCTCTTTTGAACGAAGTTGCAGATATCAGCCGAAACAATATCTACTGGTTTCATTGAAAGTCTGTCTAATTTTCTTGCTCCCTTTTAAGCAACAAGTAAGTGACTTTCCTCAACACCATTATCTTTCGACACGTTTGATTGGTCATAAATAGGAAAGTGAATTCCTCAAAGGGGTTGTAATTATAGGACATTATTTTCAATTACAGGAAAGGTATAATGCATGATTGACGAATAAGCTGAGGTTTACAGGAGTTACAAAAATTTTACATGCCTCTCGATCAAGCCCTCTGCCCTGACTTATTTTGATTCTCGGCTACCTCTTGATTGCTTGGGTCTTAAAGCGTAGGTGTAGATCAGTTGATTGGTATGGCACTCCTAGTTCTACTTTGTGCCAGTTTCTCCATCTTTTCAACCTACTCTCTTTCATTAAACGTTTATGGGATCTGATAAATGGAATCCAAACCTGGCTGCTTAACGAATTCAGTGCCAAACAATCCTGAGGCTGAAGTAGAGGCTTTTAGTCAACGTTGCTTAATAGCATTCGGCACCTACATCATCTACGGTAGCTGTGGTGAAATCCACCCACATGCATCAACAGATAGTATGCAATAGGATCGCAATACTTTTTACTTGAACTTAACCTCTTTCACCGTCTGAAAAGCCCGTCTGGAGATTGTTTGTTAAATAAAGGTCTTGTAATAAAAATGAAACGGTTTATTTTTACAACATTAAGCATCATTATGTAGCTCCAACGATTTCATTAAACATGCAGCTAACCACCTCATCTCCACACGATCGCTTTGTGAATAGATCTGTCTATCGAACTGTAGCTAAGCGCTTACTTGCTGAAGATCCGACAGCAATTGTGATTGAGATAGGTCTACTCTAATCTTCTGAACCAGCCAGGACTAGCTAATTTGTGGCAAATAAACCCTATTCTTGACTGACACAGCAACTACAGAATTGAACGTATACTACAAAAGTAGTCGCCGAAGAAGATGTGCTCTGGAATAGATGTTGTTGCATTCACCCACTTGTATCAACAGATAGTACACAATATGATCGCAATATTTTCAACTTGAAGTTAACCTCTTTCACCGTCTGAAGACTGTTTATTGATTAAAGGTCTTATGATACAAAAACAGCTTCTTTACGCAGCATTAGCTAATTAACGTATCATTATGTGTATCCATACTATTCCATAAACCGTCACTCACTCCACTTTCCAATGCATCGAGCCACCGCATCTCCACACGATCGCCTTGTGAATAGATCTTTCTATCGAACTGTAGCTAAGCGCATAGTTGCTGAAGATCCGGCAACAGTTCCGACTGAGATCGGTCCACTCGATCCACCTCGAAGGTGAGTAGGAAAGTCTTTACACTTGTCGGTAACAGCCAAAACTAGCCAATTTCTAGGATGAATGAATGGAATTACAACCACGGGATCTAACGCATACTACAGAAGCAGTCGTGAAGGGAGGGTTGAGGTACTGCCGCATCCTCTTCATTCCTCTAATTATATTTTTTTCCAAGTAATCATAACCTCTTATTGTCGATTTACAGCTGCATCCGGCGTGGACTGTAGGGCATAAATAGTGCTATCATAACGCTTATTAAAAGAGGTATTCGCATCAAACTTGTTCCCCTTCGAGAAGTGACCCTCTATATTTATTTATTTTTTTTAAATTAAAACTAATACAAACATTTATTTAACTTGAGTTCTGTTAGGTCTCGACTAATGAATATTAACTACTGAAATACGGCACAATTTACATCCCTCTATAGGACTTGGTGAGTTGGAGGGTTTTATAGTGGACCGAGTCATGCCTGAAGAAGTAACGAGATTGACTAGTGCTGTATAATGATTTACCGTGGGAATCTCCAGGTGCTGGCAGAGGGCTATGCCATCAGGAATGAAACCGAAGTAGCGGGAAGCAAAGAACCTGCGTAGTTAAACACGTAGTTCAAATGAGCATTACCTCCTTACAGTTCCTGGTAGTACTTCTACAACTTTTGCCACGAAATCCATCAGATTTTACTACTAATATTCAGCTGAAACCAACGTGTCATGAAAGTTTTGTACTAAAAAGCCAATTCTGCTTACTCATTTAAGCTTGTAAAAGTGCTGTAACGGAGTAATATTATGATAGCTTTCTTATTCTCCAACTATTTGGCCCCATAATGGCAACGTCGGGAGTTGGGCATAGTCTATTTATGCTACCAGTATTACAGTCCTTTCCGTGCCTCCACTGTTTCAGCATAAAAAGCATACTTCCTTCAACGCTCCCATTGGACAGATTGAATAGGTTTCAAGGTTAGTACGAAGAGCATAATTGGGAGAGTATGTGTTGGTAATTGAATTGCAAAGATTGCAATCACCTTTAGACAGCAAAAATTTGTCTTATTATAGCTGCTGAAGCATAGATAATGCTATTTGTAATCAAAGTAAGGGAGGAGAAAGAATCTTACAAGATTTGAAATGCAAATTGCGCTTCAGTTGCCAACTGCAACAGTAGTCGTGACTCTAAGGCACAGCGCGTGCACAATAACTCATGGCGTCACAACTTCACATAAAAATTCTATATCATGTGTTTACCTTGGAAAAATAGCAAGAGGAGCAGATACCAAGACCGGTGCCTTCCATTCTCTGATGTGTAAGCGTAGCGCTGGATCAGCTGTTCTTTTGGGAGGATCTTCCAGATGTTGCCTCTAATGCAAAATACCAATCTTTCCTAGAATAGAGGTGATTACTTCCCTGATTCTAATCGTAGGACCGAAGAATTTACGTATTTGCTCAAACGAATGATTACCGGAACTCAGGCAAATCCTTGCGACACTATACGTGTAATAACCCAACTAGGATGGAAGGGTACGAAATTAGAGCCTCTTTGAGACCTCTTAGGGATAACCCATTTACTTGACTCTCCTCTAGCACGTGATGGAAGCAGCTCATTCAATGGGAAGGAAGGAGTGAAATAAGGCTCCTGTGTTGTGTCCTTAAGCAAAAAGAAAATTGAAGATAAAGGCTTTCTATGCTGCAATTAAGCAGAATCACCATCCAACGTCACCCTAGGGGCCACAAAACAGGCAGCTCAGAGACGGTGTCCGAACAGGTATTTGAATTTGGACGGTGAAGGAGACGTATTGAGCGTTAGCAACCAGAAGTAGGGTCGTGAGAGCAATAACAAAGGTAGGATACCAGCTGTTGATGGCTTACCATTTCCCAAAAAACGGTGGTTCTGCTAGCAATTTTAGTTCATAATTTGGGGCCAGATTTACTCCAGAGCCCAACTCATTATTGTACTCAGTCGTGAAATGTTGCTTCATTTTTAGTTACCCACAATGCCATCTCAAACCATTTGTTCAGGCGTTTGTTTCCCATCTTTTCTCTGTGCCTATAGAAGACCTCTGTCCCAGCTCTTACCAGGGTACTGCACATCATTGTCACTCATATGTGAAATGTATTTTCGATAAGCTTATAGCAAACGATTACACTAAATCCGATCAGAACAACAAAAAATTTGAGTTACAGTGGTTGATCTGTCCCTGAGCCTTTCATTTTTAGTAATAAGGTGGCTCCGGAAACGAGACGATCAATTCCGTTTGCTGGGAGGATGGTCGGGGCTGAACGAACCGTCAGCTGTAGTAGTTCACAAACTCCTACGATGCTGCAATGATAAAGCTGGGATGAGGGGACGGCGGAGGACCCGCCTGCCCACCCTGGCTCCTTTCACCCCTCCCCCTCTCCCTCCCCTTTTCCATCCTATTCCCGACAAGGAAGAGGCATTTAGTCAGCGGTAGTGTCAATGTGTCCACGACAGGAAATGCATCTGAGGGTGGGAAACGCTGAACCAATCTTGTTCCCCTTCCTACCCTTTGATATTGACATTTTTCCTAACAATTTATTAAGGCATTTGGGTTTTGTTGTATGTATGATTAAGCCAGGGAAATTAAAGAAATGATTTCGTAGGTTGGGATTTACCTGTATTCTCTGACTACACAATGCCAAACTCCCATCCTTTCCAGAAAAGCACACCATGTTGCAATTTCATACCTAAATCCACCTTTTGAAATAATCCAATCATTGTTTTCTTATAACTACAAAAAAGTTACAATCAAGGCGTTCAGTGGTGGACCACAAGTTGGCTTTAAATTAATGCTGATGGAGGCCTTGTCCATCACAAAATCCCAAATTCATTTCTATCTCACTATCGAATAAATGAGTCTCAAAGCCCACTCAATGTCCGTTAATTCGACGGTATTGCAGCCTTTGAACTTACCCCTGAAGATGCAATACAATCTACTACTGTATAAAGATGCTTTGCATTCTCATAAATAATTGAAAACAAATAGCCAAATGCCCTACATCAACAAGAGTTCTATTGCAAAGAAGAAAATAATTTTAAAAAAACTATGCAAAGCTGACCTCTAAGAGTGCAACTTTCGATAGTTCACCCCAATGTTAAGGTCATCTGTTGTAGAACAATCAATGTGATGCGTACAACAGTGTTCTGACCACATCATGTGCTCTACTCCTACGAAGTCCCCCCGTAATTTCACTGAAAATTAATCAAAGAAAGTCGCCTTTGCTATAGACATTACGAAAGAAGTGAAACGGACTACTATCATAGCTGCGGCATGAGCGTAGCCCCATACCACCAAAGCGGAGCATGGAGCACAGTGGACCAAACAGGTCCACGTAATCAGGTGTGTAATTGACGTCAGAATAGCTCCCATTGCATAACAACGTGACAGCCTCAAGTGTCTGTCGAAATGCTCGAAGGTCTGCTGATGCCACTTTAATGAGGTGATAGAAGGCGAGGCCAAAACCAACCGATGAGGGCTTACATTCCTTCTTTACTATGAGGCTGTCGAAGGAAGGTATTTCTTCCAACTTTTCTTATTATTATGAAAGCCAAATGCACTGTACCGATTGTGCTTGTGTGTATGGAATAGCACTTCAAAAATATGTGGAAGTTTACTGTAGTAGTGTTAATTATTGTTTAAAACAAGCAGAGCTCGATAAGAATAACGTCTTAAGGTATGTGTTACTCTTTGGCCAGAGTTTGTTCTCCATCTAGAGAGGGTAATTGTTTTCATTCTCGATTATATGCCGGACAAAGAGGTTCCATTGAAGGTGTGATACAAATATCCTCCTGAAGGGAGTGGCTAAAAAACTCACTCACATTGTATCACCTTATCTTGGGAAACATGTTTCAACCTGTGTACATTAGCCTTATGCATCTCCTCAACTGTCGCTCTTCGTGTCCCCGTGCAGTGGAACGACATTTGTCAGTGCTCTGTCTTTCAGTGGCAGATTTCCGCTCCTACAAACTACTCTACTAGTGTCTTGGCTCTTCTCTGCTCTTTAATTAAATCATAACCGAAAAGGCACACATTTTACAATGCTAGAGGGAGACTTACTTACTTACTTACTTACTTACTTACTTACTTACTTACTTACTTACTTACTTACTTACTTACTTACTTACTTACTTACTTACTTACTTACTTACTTACTTACTTACTTACTTACTTACTTACTTACTTACTTACTTACTTACTCACCCACTCACTCACACTCGTAGGATGGATGTTACACCAAATTGTTATCACAGAAAGACACCAATTACGGATGACTAAATTTGTGGAGGCTTGTAAAGGAAGGGCTTTAACTCTTGTTAACCGTCTCACCATCAAGGTCTGATAAAGGGCCGCCAATGTCTTAAGAAATTGAAAAGAATGTCACTAAATGCGTTTCAAGTAATTTATCATGTCACGTTAAGAGCTGCAGTGTCTTCGATGCAATCAGAATGGGAGCATGGGTGGACGAGCTTGTTTCGCTTGAAAGAACGATGATTAGTCATGCTATGAATTGGTTCCACTGTTATTATATTTCTACCAGAAAAATCATACGAAGCTACTTGGTAACTTTAAATGACAGTGAATTAGGGACACGATGTCCTCCTTCATTATGTTACTTTTAAAGCAAATTTTGCCTCAAATCGATGGGATGTGGACTATACTCGCGGCGGAATATAGTTTAGCCTTGGGCAACACATTTTCCAAATGTATTTGTCGACGACCCGTATATTGCCAGTCCTCCACTCTTCGGTGGCACAGATCTCCGCTCTTACCGACCACTCTACTAAAGTCGCGGCTTTTCTACGTGCATTGCCCCTAGGGCGGTACAATCCTATCTCGATACCTTTCTCAATTTCCTAGGTGATAAAGAGTAGTGGTGTCCTTAAAGCATACATTTAGCTCACTACATTGGTTGAATAAAATAAACTACATGTCACAACTATGCTACTAGTGCCCCTCATTTTGTCAGTGAGTTAATGGTAAAGCTACTTACAGAGTTTCGTGTTTAGGGCGCCTTCAGAAGCAGCTCAAAAGGGCTAAATTCACATAGCTCGAATATTACCATTGTGGTGGTAATAGATAAAGTGGCAAACAGACACCAGTGCGAATGCGACCTGACTTCCAAGTGGTGCAATCATTTGCATATGCATGTGTGCGTGTGTGTGGTCTTTGTTGTTGTCCTTGGTACAATTCATCTTTGAAATGCCCACAAATTATCTCTCTCAGTCACACAGTGCAGCTGTCAACATTGCTGTGGCGGGCTGCCATAATAGCGCAGAGAAAAATTTACAAATCTTTAGCTAAACCTTGGGATTCGGTGCCAACATCGTCAGGCTCGATAGGTAGCAAATTCTTCCTAGAGTGATGCCATTGCTGCTCAACACTAGTAACTCAAAGCCCCAGTGGCTAAAAAAACGATTAAATAATTGCTCATGCGTCACTAAACAATGTTTGGAAAGCTGTTATTGCCTCCCCAAGGAAAAGCTCCGGGGCTAGTAGCGCAAGAGACGCGGAGAGGGGAAAATACGAGTCATGGACAATAGAAAAGATCCGCGTAGTCAAACACACAATTAAAACAAGCAAAGGCTTCCCTTCCTCAGAAGTACTGCAAAAATAAGAATAACACCATGGATTGATCTTGAGACAGCTAGAATCGCACCTTCTTGAGGGCTATGGCAACCTAGAGTGGTTGATTTTCGGGTAAATGGATTGGATACAAATATAAATGGATGATTGGCTCAAACCCCAAGCAGCCTTTATTTTATGACCTAATGGAAGTCTAAAACGTAGGTAGGAACATCGAGAAAGTCCTAAATGCATTCATTCTTGAGCTGTCTTCCCTTTATAATCATTTTAGCATGACAGCTCTGGAAAAGACACAGAGATACCCAAATCTCGAGAAAAACAGTAAAAAGTGGCTGTAAGGTGGATCACCTTAAGCTAGCCAACGTCCACTGCTGTCATGTGATCAGTTATGATAAGCGACAATAAGAGTAACAGTGATTTGATTGCTGTGCACACAGCTATACAAGTGGCTTTTTTATAAACGAAAAGAATTGTTGGGGTACCGTTTAGCGCACTCCGAAGGCGTCAGTTGCGCGGGTCCGACAAAGATTGAGCAGTTGAGAGGATACTTTTGGAAGGAACAGCCCCTCTTCCTCCAAATTCTGTAAATACCGTGCTGAATATGGATTTCGGATGGAAGAACTGTGGGCCTAAAATTAGGGCTGGAAATCAAACCACCGAATCGGAAATACAAACTATGGGGACTGAAAAGTCCATGCAGTTATTACACAGTCCTCTTCCTTTGAGTAACATCTCCAGTGCTCTCCGTGGTTGTCCTTTTGCTTTAGCCTTAAAGAGTCCCTTTGCAACAGAACCGAAACCACAGGGTGAAAGTTATTATGGTGCAATCCGTTTGAGAGACAGAGCTAAAGTAAAGACGACTTACTCCAACAATTATGTCCTGTATGTCAAACACTCGTCGTGGTAGCCACTGTCCAAAGGCGACATGGGGGCAGGGATATCCCGTTCCCGAACCATTCTCCTTCCTTTCGAAGAAATGAATGTTAACTCCCCTGTCAGCAGTTATTGGGTGGAATATGGAGTGAGAGATTTGCCTAGAGTAGAAGTCTTTATCACAGGTTCAAAAATCCACAGCAGATAGCTTCTTTCTGAATCATTTCGATGTGATGACAACAGAAAGACAGTAAGATAGGCGTCTCTCTGGATAAAATTAGTTTACCAATGCCACCGATGCAGTGAATCGGGACTTGAAGCCTCAACAGGCTGTATCAGTGAGAAAGAAGATTTATTAATACTTTCTTTCTCTCCCATTCGCTGTAGATATGGACAGAAAGCCACTCTACACTCACCACATATCTGTGGACAACTCGGCCTCTGCGTATGAATCTCAGACTGCTTTCACTGTCAGCATATTGTTTTGGATATAGTTGAGACGACAAATAGTGGCTAAGTAGATTATATAGAACTATGAGTAGTGCTTGATGATATTTAAAACGTGCATTGGATCTTCTCTGTAGTAAATGGACTGCAACAGATCCTAAATACTACTTATCTTTAACGACGCCATTCTATCATTGATGGTAACAGAGAAAGCTCTTCTGTTGGAGATTGATGCCTCTCTTCTAACTTTAATTACAAGGCATGCAATCAAGAAAACCGTCTTATTTGGCGGTCGGGACGACAAGGAGGGAATCTATTGCGTCGGAAATAGATCGAATAAGTTTTAATCCATCTCTACCCCTTGTCTGCACTGTTACATCGGCAAACCTTTTGTATTTCTTAAGACCTGTAGTATTTCTTGGAGTGACTCCAGCTAGGGCCGGGAGTCAGGTTGATCCTACTATCTTCAATTACCTGACTTGCTATCACCGATGCGACTTTGAGAATCCTTCAAAGACTCATTCCATTTCTTTATTTACCTATCCTATCCAAATGTCCCTATAAACCTTCTTGGTTTACTATTGTATGAGTGGGATGTCTGTACACATCCATGTGCAATTGTGAAGATTTGGACAAAAGGGAGAAAGGTGAGCCATATGTCTTGAAAGCAGTTCAGTGGATTCAAGACACAGTGGCACTGACAATGGAAAGGCGCACACTCCTCCTCCTCCTCCTCCTCCTCCTCATCCGTTCAAAAAGTTTCCACTAAAATGAATACTTGATTGTGTCCCATAAATGTTTCATTAAGCAACCTTTGGAAAGTGCAATTCCGCAAAAGTTCAAATCCTTACATTTGATTTGGCCTTCCACGAGGAAATATTTAGAAACCACTTATTGTATCCACACATGCATATGCCCATTTATTTGAGTCAAATACCAAGTGAGAGAGGACCAACAGAAAAATAGAAATTCCTGTCTTTCCATGAGACATATCATTTTCCCATCCACATTAAATAAGGGTTGCATAGCTTGTCGTCGCCCTCTGTTACATTCATGAGCACAAACACCCAGCAGTTGAAACATTCCATTCCACTCCACAACACTTTCCATCCCGTGGTAAGTAATTTGGATTTATATAACAACAAACGCATTAGGTGCCCATTCCCTGGTGGTCACTACACATACGCAACACAAAGCACAGAAACACTCCCTGTTGACAGTTTGGACAGGCGGGAAGAGAAAGAATAAGAAGAAGGAGATGTGCACAAGAAGGCAAAAGTGGAAGGCAAAGTTGAACAATGTGCTGAGCTCATGGACCTAATTTGCATTGTTCCAATCGAAAGGCGAGGTATACCAGCATCTCCGCGTACTACGTAAATAAAAAAATATCATTAAAAAACGCCTAAATGCGCTTGTATCTTCAAACTAAAATAATTGGTAATTTTTAAGGTCTAAAGAAAAAACCGAGCCCTCTGAGATCAAATAATTGTGTGAACGGATATGAGGTATAAATCATTCATTTTTTGTTTACAGGGGATAGGTGTAAGAGAAGGGGACAATAATTCACCGTCTGAACCAGTAGATTAGCGGTGTGAAGATCCTGGTACCTTCCATAAGGATATAATTGAAAGGCGATTTTCATTGGGCATATAATTTGCATCACAAATTCGTTCTCAAAGGACACAGTGCCCGTGAAAGTAAGCAGCGATTTTTCTGCACCCAAGTGGTGTAGCAAACCACCCAACGATATCGCTCACTTGAACTGCACAAACCTTGAACTCCATTAAAGTTATTTGAAATGAGGGAATTTATTATACACCAACCTAAATCTGCCTCCTGCGGTACCTGCGTTTCACGATGTCTATGTTTTGACTGAGTCGCCCTCCACTTCTTCGCAAGGGTCTACCAGGGACTTGAAAGCCCTCACCCAATCCTTTGTCTCCATCAAGATTATTAAAGTACTAGCTGAATTTTTTTTGGTAACTTTGGGATCCATTTCAATTGAATTTCTTCATAAATAGTGCAGCAATTTTCAAATTACCTTACTTGCTCAAAGAACTTAATTTGATGTAAAGCAGGCACTGTTGAATGCAATTCCACTTAATTACTCCTGACAGATGCATTACACCTCCACCTAATGATGAGTGAAGGCTAAAGATAGTCTAAAAAACTACTATTTTGCCCTTTCAGTGCAATTAAACGCGATTTTGACTATTCTGCGATAGAATCACGTACAAACTAGCGTTTTTAGGGCTGGTACATTGTAATAGCTGGCAGAGAATTGTCTTATCACCTTATTGTAATGGTGGAATCCTTCTAAAATGCTCGATCATTGAATTAAAAATTGGCCATCCCATCGGGTTGCTTTCTGAGGGCCTTTGAAGTCAAACAAGTTTGAAGTCGCCTTTTTCCATCAACTTTTAGAATGAATAGAAAAATATGGACTTGTTAAAGTCGATTCGCGGAAAGCTGGGAATGAAGGAGTGCACGGTTCATACAAATGTCATTCTGTTACAATACCGTTATTAATTTTTTAGGTGGATCTTGTGCTAAATACTCACAAGAAGGGCTTAAAATCACATGTGTAGGGAGAAATTGCCTCCGGGTGCATTGTGCTTGCAGTTATAAATCATTTCCACAGTTGATAATGGCGTGTAAACAGAATCCAGTAAAAGGGGCTGGGGTTAGAGGGAGAGGATAATATAAGGGGAGGATCTAGGAGACCCTCCGCCACTACTATCGCCACCTTTTTCCCACGGGTAAAAATAACGAGCCGTGTTTGTAATTTACGATGGGAATTTGGTTGACTGTGCGCCCTCCCTCTCCTCCCCCCTCTCCTCAACTTCCCCCTGTTCCAGTGACTTCGGTGATTAGGGGAAGCATTTTTCACTGCCTGGTGTGTCAATGATGGAATTGTAGTGTTGCCGTTCATTTTGCCATAGTCTGTCCATCAATGGTAAAATTTAGTGATATACGAAGCAGAGTCAGGCAAGCCTTCCGGCAAATTAGTAACTCACTTTGTGAAGAAATGAACTCATTTTAGTTTGGTATTTGACTCGAAAGGCCTCTTCTACTGCATGATTTTAACCTCCAGGTCGGTACAACTCACTCTGCTTTTGTCACTTCTCTGGCAATTGCTCCACCCCTGTTTATGCTACTTTTATATGCCTTCGAAGGGTTAAACTCAGGTGTCACATTTTTATTGCACCTCTGAACAAAAAAAGCGTAGTTTATCTTCTTTAAAATTTTAATTACCGAGGCAGGTCTCTATGAAGCTGCTAGAAGTAGCATCCAGTAGTAATTAAGGAGGCAAATAGTGAGTCCTTTTTCTTTTCAGAGCTCGTAAGAAATCACCACTCGCTACCTCTCCATTACATTTGTTTGTAGGTTCCATTGTCTTAGAAATCCCTATCAGCTCTTCAGACAATAAGCCCTACCATAGTGAAATGGAAAAGAAATTAGAACCGCAGAAATTCAAATAAAACAATTTGCCTTTTGTCACTGCTCGTTCGGCTGTCTAACTAATGGTTGGCAATTATTTGTGACTGAGTTAAATGCAAATCGTAACATTCATTTAATTCTCCTTACTTCCCTTTCACCAAGGTGGAACATAAGAGGGTACCAAGAGGAGGATCAAGGAGAAAAGGTGACTTTCTGACTATGATGGGGCGCTTCTCTTTCCACGAGTATGGCGCCCGAGGCGACCAATGGAAGTCAATCCAGACATTATTTAAGTTGGTCTCCTGGACGAAACTAAGTGGGTGACAATTGGGTTTAAAATATGACGCATTGAATTGATCACTAAAATAAAATGCCCAACCATCCATCCATCCATCCATCCATCCATCCATCCATCCATCCATCCATCCATCCATCCATCCATCCATCCATCCATCCATCCATCCATCCATCCATCCATCCATCCATCCACCCATCCATCCATCCATCCACCCATCCATCCATCCATTCTTTTACCAGTCCAAACCCACTTCGCAGATGTCTAGCACCTACAACAACTCTGATACACAATCTTCAATTGCTATTCTTCATGGCTAACGTAATGCTTTCATTTAGTGACCTTCATCTGCAACCCAGCAACGTGATGAAGGACAGAGAGATCCCACCATGGCTTTCGACAACCAAATTTGCTTGCCCTGACGAGATTTTACGCCAGTAGTTATGCATGTTTTAAAAATCAAAGTCCCTTCCTTACTATGGCCAAAAAAATCACTGATTGTGTTCGTGACAAGAACGCTATTGTGACAGAACGCGAGAGCAGTTACGATTGCCAAAATTGCATTGCTGAATCACGCACGTGTCGTAAATTGTGTGGTTTTTGAGGTAATCACCCCACCCATCCACCCACTGTGATCTTATCTTCACCCCACGAGTCGTGTTCCACTCACTTATGCATGCTTCTCTAATGGCTTGGATACAAACAAATGGCCCTCTTTTACACATTCGGCAATTAGATCTGCTATAGCTTGTCACATAGTGGTCACTTTCCCCCTCTCTTCCTTAAATGGAATCCTGAAGGGATCTTTAAGAGGGTGAGGGATGACAATGGAATGTGGTGGTACCATGGTTACAAGAACCCTTAAATCAAGATTCCCATTTGAAAGGTAAATTATTTTGCTCTAGTTGGAATGCAATTGAATTTTGAATTTATAGCCTACCGGACTGTTGAATAAATTAGAGAATTAATTTGTTGTCGGTCCCTCGTTATTGACAAAAATTTCCGATAGAGTAGATTTATTTTCTGGCTTGAAGCGGTCACTAACATTGGCCTGAATGCTCTCATATGTAACAGATGGTCATGATCAACCTCTGGAACGACCAATTGTTTAAGTAAATTAAGTAAATTTTGCTAAGAATCCGAGTTAATTGGTGAGATTGTTTAAGCCATTGATACCGGACTTTAAGGAGCTCTTTTTAAGTGGATCTCTAATGATAGATGAGCGATTAATGTCAAACTGCCGTAGATGAAAGAGGAGAATAAAATTAAGTAAATTCTTTACATGAAAGCAAAATAAATCCCACTGTATTGTTCCCATTACTTTGAATCCCTCAAAATGCCAAAGGTTATTTTACAGTTACAACGGGAATATGATTGGCCGATTTCCTCTTCTACTTAAAGTTAATAATATCACTTCACAGGAAAAGGGTAGAATTGACGGACCTTAATCGAACTCGATTTAATGAATGTAAGAAAGTACCTTTCCAGCAAAATGCACTTATTTTCTCCCAAAAGACTCCATTGGAAATTAGCTACTTGTGATTGGTTAAAAGGGTATGCATGGTGCAGTATCTCCAGTGTCCCTATGCTTTGACACCTGTCAAAAGTGAAAAAGGACAATAAATAGCATTTTGACCAGTTACTGACTAGTTGGACTGCACACTTCTGATGGGTCAAGTTTAGGAAGGTGCTGGGAATTTGGGTGATGAATCAACAATTTTAACATCTATGCGATCGCTCCTGCATGGTTTGGCCAGCAAATTGGGGCTTTAAAGCCAGTAAATAGTTGCGGTTTAAATCCCTTAGTAGCAGTCCATACAAAAACTTCATGTTAAGGGCGAGGTCAAAAGGGCGTGATTGCTGATGGATCGACGGTGGTAAATTAAAGCAATTTTTCCTGTGTCGAGCAGTTGCCGAAATTTTTTTGTCAATTGTGTTCCCACCCTTTGCATGGAAGGGTAAAAGGTCTTCGGAATTTCCCATTATTAATGCATCAGGTTCCTAAATTATTAGTCTATGTATCGAATCGCGCATGATTATTTATTCCATTTCGGTGACAGATGAACACAAAAGTTTTGATACAACTCTCCGCACCGACTTACTGTAGCTTTTGGTGGGCTTGTTAAGTGCTTATAACTGCTTGTATACACGCCTCATAAAGATCTCTATTCTATTTTTTATTCTTTATTTCGTAAAGGATAGGCTGAATCTGACGAAAAAGACATTTTTGAACTTAGCGGCTTGCTTGATTCTGGAGCTGGAACAGAGGTTTCTTGTCAAAGGTGATGCATTATATTTGAAGAATATGTATTAGCAGAGGACAGTAGCAGAAAGTACCAATCAAAAGTGGTTTGAACAGTTTGATTGTGATAGTAATGTATTGGTGGCATTTAGGTGCCCTTCCACTTTCGGTACGACATTGAATTCATGATCATGCAGCTACTTATTAATGGTCACGGAGAGGATAGATTAGCGTGTCGACATAGTCACACTAAATGACTTCGACATTAATTTTTTGATGTCTGACAGATACTAGAGAGAGGCTTCTTCAACATCTTTATTATCATTATTGTCTCTTTCTCCAATTATTTCACGAACACCTTATAAAAGTACACCATTTGTAAGTAATGTGCTGAATTACTGATTTCTGATGAGAAAGGGCTTTTGTCATGCAGCGTTTCGTCTGCCACGTGGCACTTTCTCTCCACAAGACTCCTTTTTGCTAGATAGTTCAATTTGATGGTAGTCCACTATGAATTTTTACCTGCCGAACATCAAATAATAATGACGGTTGAGATATATGCATACGAGACAACTAGGGGTTGTGCTTGAGAGGCCTCAATTAAACTGGCGGAAGTTGTATTCTTATTAGAAATTACAATGTAATACTTTGGACACAAAATCACAAATCTTTGCCTTAAGAAGATTTGAACTTCATTGAGGAGTGGATTAAAAGAGAGAAGATACTGCCTTATCTTTACTCCCATCCTCACTTTTAGTGGTTACCAGATGATCCTTCCAAAAGCTTAGAGGAGGCATTATTATCACCTCTTATTGCATTAGGCAACCACATGATCATATGAGGGATAAATTTACGACTAGTAAACAAAAAATTAGGGCAGAGTTCATTAAATTACCTAGTAGCCACTTTAGTCCCACCTTAAAGTGTTTAAAACAAGGTTGGAAAAGTTGTTTTCATATGTGACAAGGTTTGAAGAATGAGCACGAAGAATGAAAGGGCTCCAGGTATAGGTTGAAGCGTCTTCAAGACACTTGCCTTAGTTGCCAATTTTATTCACTTCGGCTTTATTGCATAAGTTGACGGAAAAAAGCCGCATGGTTTTCCGCTGCTAGGTGTGTTTTCACTAGAACCGTACCAAATGATCCCTACTATATCGCCCTACTTCAGCTCTGAACTGATAGGCCATAGCGGTTTGAGAGCAACTTAACGGGGCTTTGGAGGTTGTGGACATGCCCAGGGGTGCACACTACGGGGCCAGGAGATCTCGTGTATTTAAAATGGTCACTCAATTAAATACTTGAGCCCTATGTTTTGAGTAACCATAGAGTGAAACGGGATTTCACAAAAGCATTCAACAAACTAAAAGTTATTCGACTTATCTAAAAATCCACCAAAGTGGACAGAAAGTTGGTTTTTTAAATACTTGCTGAGGAATGACAACTTAAAGTCTGACATAAATAGTGGAAGTTTATGGTTATTTGTAATCTTTAACCAAGTGCGACAAGAAACTGAGCTGGAGGTAGGTAAGATGATGCCTCTTCAAGGCAGTAGGATCATACTGCGAAGTGTTGGGTGATATAGTTGGTGTTAGGGTAAGGTGCGTAATTTTGTAAATCTTGAACTTAATTTAACTTCTTTGAAATAGTTTTGACTGTGATTATATAAAATATTTGGTCTTTATTCAAACTAAAGACCCATAATTTATAAATAGCTCCTCTTCAGCTTCTGCATTCTGGCTTAATATGTTCCTAAAACAAACAAAAAGCTCACTAAGTCAGTGAAGGAAAAAAGCCTTGCAATCCGCTCTGTTAAAAGTCTCATTTTGAAACATGTCATTGTGGTGTTGTAAGCAGTGCAGCCTAAATGTATCCTTTTTTAAAAGGTCTCAAGTAACCGCGGTGATAGTGTTTCATAACCCAGAGTCTTGAGGCAGGTTAACTGTAAGCATTCATACAACAGCATTGCGAATCTACTAAAGACAAGAACTAGGTAGCAAGCTTTACTTTCTTGAACCACTGTATTACAGCAAAATGAAAATGTAATTAATGTTGAGGTGCTTTATTTTCTAGATCTGCAAAGCTTTATCCTGCTAGGTTATTTTGGAGACTTCCCTTATTATCCTTGATGTACTAAAAAAATAAAGCAAAACCTTGTTAATTTCTACGTTAAATCAACTAGTTGTTCGGCCCTGCTTTAGGGAAATAAACGCTATCGATTGCCTGTCAGTGAATACCGCTATCAATTTTATGGTGTCTCTACTACCAGACAAACTTAGAGTTAACAGATCCTCACATTGTGTTGTTAGCATATATGATTTAATTTTGGATTAATCTGTGAAGTTACGTCTTGTGATTTGTCACGACAACGATGCATTTGTTTAGACGTTAATTGGAGCAAGAACCGCTGGTTGGAGTGGGATTACACATTGACCAGTGAGCCATAGCAACACGGAACAAAAACTATCATAACTTCAGGTTTTCCTCCTCCACATTAGAGGCATAAGATGCTATTAACAGATATCACCTGATAAATAGATAGAAAGATCAACAAGTGATTTGCGTTTCGGTCCCAGTTAGATAGACACCACTGCATAAATGGGCACAAGATAAACTAGATTGAAGGAAGAAAGTGGTTCTGAGGTCTAATGTGTTGAGTCTATGTAAACTTCCTTTTCAGGTGTCCATACAAAGGGAGAGGAAAAGGCAAATGTTGACAATGTAGGGTTTCTCTCTAACAGTCCTCACTTCGATTGTGTGGGCATACAAGTGGCAGCGGGGGTGAAAGGGCGGCTAAAATGATCCCTTGCCAGCTGTCAGTTCAAGTTCCATTCATTCGCCTACTAGTTTACGTAGTCTCCTATTTGTAATTAGCCCAGCAACAAGTTTGTTTATTTATACCATCATAAAAGAGACTATTCGCCCGCAGGAGGATAGGATACTCATCGGCCTACAAAGTTCAACATTGAAGCCAATTAGTGGGAAAGGATACAAAACCTCGGCCCGAATGCACCTGCGTTAAAGCCTAGAAACGAATGGGAGATAGCCAGGACTGTGGCCAGGTGTTCACCCACAGTCCACACAGCCCTCATTTGCATGAAGTAAACAATCTGCAGGGCTCAGTACAGCACAATGTGGCTAAATAAACAGAACCAAGGAAGGGAGGGAAGCGAGACCCTTGATAATGATCTGAGGAACTGTGAACCACGAATGATGCATCCGCATTTCAGAGTATGTGGCAACGCGTCTAACCGCACTGAGAGCATTTCGATGGAGGATGGTTAGTGACTTCAATTTATTACTCTACAGAATGATCAATTGATTGCCTTACGAGAGTTCACTTCAAATTCAAGGGATGTCATGAACATCAGCTAACTGGGACAATTAAATAGCACCATTGGCGGCGCTGATTTCAATCGAGTAAAAGTACTACTGAAATCTCGTCGCAACTCATCATGTGAGCCGAGATGACTCAATGCCACCTCTCTAACTAACACTGCTGGATGGATGTTCCATTGCGATACGAACACGATTAAAGGAGGTTGACGGTAAAGAGGCTGTTGATTAACTTTTGCAATAATCAGGCTTGGCTATACTTTAGGAATTCAGATTCACTGATGATTGCTAGGTCAACAACAGCAACAGCAACGCACCTGACATTCTGAGGGGTATTTTACTATCACTAATGATCGCCTTTATTGCTGGCTACTTGCAGTTTTCCAGTTCAATCTTCATATATCCTGAGATGGGTGACATAATATTTTCGATCCATCCGTCCATCCATCTACCGACTGACCGACCAACCTACCTAACGCTAACAAAAGGAGGCAAAGTCGATTCAGTGGGAACAGACGCCACTGCATACATGTGACCAAATATTAACGTCATAATGTGATGTTAATATTTAAAATAGTAACACTTGATGTGTGAGTGCGTAGGTAGATGAACAAGTGGCTGTTTTTAAACTTGTAAACATTTGAGAAGCATGAGAGATACAGCATGCACCTTAGTGCCTGAAAAGCCATGCTTTTGCTGTCTGGTTTAATTATTCTCTTCGTCTTAACAATACTAGTTTACACATTCAATCCGTCTTCAAAGTTCTTTCCCGTCACACTGACCCATTCATTCACTTGATCCAAAGAGTTTAGTTGTAATCCTTCCCTCGGACTACGAGACAAAATAAATCTATCTTCGGACGACGCTTAGTGTCTCCTTTGGTGGAGCGGACTCACCTCACTCTTGGCTTACCAGTTGTGCAGCTGATTACCGCAAAGGTGCTGAATTGGGTGGTCGTGTTCGTGAGTCATGGTCGGAAAAGCTCCTAAATGGTCTGTCCACCTGTGTAGAAAAATTAAATTTCGTGGGGATTTTGTAATGTAATTTTGACCATGGAGGTGTGGTTATGGCGGACCAATGCACTACGCCTTCCATCCTTCAATTGGGAAACTGCAACGAGACTGCGCAATTCGCGGGTGTTCTCACTCCTGCAATTTGCTAGGGATAAGTGCAAACGGTAATCTAGATTATATTAAAGGAGAAAATGAGGTTTCGCTGTGCACTATTTATCAATTTCCCGAAGCTGTCTGACTCGTAGGACTGACTTTTTCCATAATATACCTTAAGCAGTTCTTCTCATAAAACACACCACCGATCATGACGAATTCGGCCGATGAATCTGGTGTCATCTAAGGCATCGTACAAGGAGAAGATTTGACTTTTCTTGCCAGAAGTTCTATGTTAACTTTGCCTTCCTCGCTCAAGAAACCAAGAAGATGAGAAGGCAAAGACAGCATCCTACAGTTCCTTATCCAATGTTCAAACTAATTGCCACTCCCTCCCCATTTTCATCCCTTCCATTGCAACAGATCAGAGCACTTTTTACCGTCTTGGGCTATATTTCAGAGTCTGGGAGAGTAGAATCACCTTAAAAGAAAGGCAAAATTTCGATTTAGTTAACTAGACGCTATGCAAAATATCCATGCGGGAAAGATTTCTGTTCTGAATAGCTAAGTTTGTGGAGGTCCGCAGTTGAATAGCTCTATTGTCCGTGTCAAATCGTGGCAACAGCCGCAATCCCAAGTTCAACGCAACGATCGGTGATAGGGCGGTTTCAATTAAACCAATTTAGCTCATCCTTAAAAACACAACTGTTGACAAGCGATGAGCGATGCCAATATATTTCGACAAGTATGACGTTAATAATTACAATAGATGGTGGTAAAGTAAAGCAAATGAGGAATGACATCGAAAGGAGTAGGCACTACCCATTTCCTTAAGCAATTCTCTCTAGTAACTTTGATGAAGAACTGTTGGCACATAAAATGCACTCGTCGTTTGATGTCGTTTACTTCTTAAGCAGCACTTAGTAAACATATTGGATCACTGCGGTTTCCTCTGTTTATCGGCATTATGCTAGCCAGTCTCTCAGGCAGTAATACAATTACGCCTAGGTTCGTTGGTAGTGCCGCAACTTTAAGACGTTACATTACAACCTTTTGTGCCATTCAGATAATGTTGCGAGAACAAAAAGAATTAAGAAAGTGATCATTAAGATGTGAGTTTGGTACCCTCGGACCCCAACCACGTATTTAGGTCATAAGATTACCAGAATCACACTTGAATGTTCAAAACTGCATGAGAAGTTCTCGGTACTTAAACTTTCTCTTGCATTGGAACTTCAGACACCTTTTATTATTCACACTGCATCTCAATACAGTTGAAATCGAAAGTGAGGAGCTGACTTAAGGACCGATTTTACCCATTTTTTCCTTTCACCTGCAGCGCGGACAATAGCACAACCGAATGAAAGCCCAGCCGACGGGATTTACGGCACATAGATCACTACCTCTTCCCCAACCTCAGCACCATACTTTGCTGAATTGTGAGGACGAGCTTAAAAATCGCCTCAATTCGTGGTAAGGCCAAGGAGTTTCGCGGCTTGTCACGTGACTCTCTTTAGACGTTGGCTGTTTTGCTGCCATGAGCAACGGCTATTGCGCAGAAAAGGAAATAAATACCTTCTTCTCCTCTAGTGACCTTGGTGTCAAACCACTTATTAGGCTTTCTGAGGGAATATGACAATTTATCAAGAATAAAGTTATGGAATCCACTACATGATTTCTGCTAAATTTTTAGACGCTACAAGGTATGTGAGTCCTAATTCACCTAGGGCTAGGGCAAACGGAACTGCACATTGCAGAAGAGGTTTACAACAATAATTGCCACCTAGCGGCCCCATAAAACAATGCTTTTCAAGATCATTTTGAATAGCCTCTCCTCACACTTACTGATCACATTGGTGGAAAATTCACACTACACAGAGTGGTCTAACGTTTGTTTGTTGAACCTGTGTTGGATCGAAGTTCAAAGGTCGGGTGTTCTCCTTTCAGACAGAAAATGCATGAATTTTAACTATGCACCAAGCCCTAATTTCAAGGTCCAAAATAACTGGAATGAAGGTTAAAAACAAGAGAAAAATTAAAAGTGTTCTTTTTCCAATCAAAAATCAATTGGTTAGAGTAGTATTATTTTTAGTAGATATTTTGACATTGGACAAACCCAATGCAACTACAATGCGGGGAAGGCACTACACGCCGGCCGATAATTTGCCAGATTCTTTCTTCGAGGCGAGAAAGGGGCTTCCTGATTTTGAAAAAACGCCTTCTTGGATAAAGTGAAGATAAGTTCATTTCAAATGCCACATTAACTGCCAAAAAACCCAAGTCATCAATTTGCTGCTAGGTCTTGTTCTGGCTCGGACACTTCAGGCTTAGCAACCTGCCATGAAAGCTGGCACCAACTGTTCAATTTATGGTGGAGGTCATCCCATAGGAGAAGTCTTACTCAAATTTGCCTGTTTTGGTCCCATACATGAACAGCTACTCTCCTCGTGAAGTTGAAGGTAGACAAATGACCTTGAGAGCAATATCAATCCAGATGGGTGTGATCGCCCATAGGCCAATTAATTACCAAGGTCAATGAGCATTTAAGCCATCACGTTTAACTAGGAGATTTTTTGTGCCTTTCAGCATGCACCACCAATTGATTTCTTGTTATACCCGCACCCTCCATTAATCTTATTAAACTCATTTGAGAATGAAACTATTATTTTGAAAAAATGCGTTTGTGATTACTAGGACATTAAATAAGTCGTTATGAAGTAGTATAAAGGCTGTATTTGTATAGGCCATGCCAGCAGTCCCAATTCCTCTGTTTACCGAATATGTATATATATATATAATGCCCTAGTATCGTGCCTTCTTTTGCCTTCAAGGAAGCCTAGGGACGCTACAGCATTACTTTTAGACTTTTTACTCTGGCTAACATCAACTTAAGTCTCGTCTGGGTGGAGAAGGGTTTGAATACTTATCAAAACGCCCCTAGAGCAATTGAGTGACACCATACTGACTATCTATGGAGCCATAGAGATGGTATTTCAGTACATTAAATTGAAAATCGCCTCTGCAGTTAGTATTAATGTGCCATTTTGGGGGTCCACTGCTGAATTCCATGGTTTTTCTCTAGACATTGAAGTTATTTATGTTCAATTGCATTGGTAATCAATCGGTTACTCATCCAAGAGAAGGGATTAAATGATGGAGAAGCTCCTGATTCTACAGCATGGATCTATCATTTCCTTTACTGGACTAGACGCTTCATTTAGGTGGATAGTAGGGCGTTGATAGGAACCGATATACATGGAAAACCTGTTATTGTACCACTCCCCCCCTTTGACATTGCTATTTTTATTGCCTTTGAACCATCTGTCCTGTAGTTCAACCTCGGAACTCACTTGTCAGAGGCTTTTCTAGTAGACTTATTCAGCTTACATGGTCTAGGTTTAGCAATAGAGTTGCATTAATAATAGCTTGCAGATCAAGAGAAGGAAGCCAAGTGTAACTGAAGTGGGGCCATCACTCCAATGGTGAAAGGTGTCAAACAAATGAATGCTGAATTCAACTGGAGCTGAAATCAAACTATATTCGGTTTTGCTTAGTGAATGGGGAAAGGAAATGAGAGTGAGTTAGTGTGCTTTTGTGGACACGAACTCATAAATTGTACAAATTTTGATACTCACGTGAGGTGCGCTTGTGCGAGCGTGGGTGTGGGTGTGTCGACGAGTGTCTTTGTTGTTGTTATTGTCAGTGCCGCTGTGCCAATTGTAAGACAACAACTCTGTCTGTCTACCTGCTTGTCGCTACCTATGAGGATCATGGAGTACTTGACGCATTACTCTTTAAGCACCATCGAGTAAACGCATCGCTTCGGTTTTGCTTATGGCTCCGCAATTGTACTTCTGCTTAGCAGCATGCCCTAAGACCATGCTAGTGACTCCTCGGGGCTTTCGTGCATCAACAATGCTATATGTGCCCTCACATTATAATGTAATTAGTATTCAGGGTTTCTAGGAGCTAAACTAACATTCTAGTAGAGCTTATTACAAAAATTTCAATTCATTTAAAGAAGGTGCAGACGTCAACTCAATCTCTTGCATCGGGTCTACTGTATAAGGTCTTACCAATCCTTCACATCATCGATAGCAAATCAA